>JAQOTM010001729.1:0-28871 GCA_029168755.2 Tillandsia fasciculata
TAGTGCTAACTTGGGAGAGAAGATTCCAGAATTTAAAGTTGTAAGAAAAATTCTAAGAACTCTTCCTGAACGATTTCGCCCGAAGTTCGCTCCCATTGAAACAATTAAACACCCGGACGAAAGCGTGTAGAAGAATTAGTAGGTTCTTTTATTTTTCCGAATTGACTTTTATCGCACAAAGATTTTCTGAGTCTTTAGGTTTACGCAGAAATCAACTAAAGAAGAAGACGCGGATTCATCCTCCTCGGACGACGACGAGAACATTTCTATGGAGGACTTTGAGAAGCAGCTCGCTCTCTTGACAAGGAAGTTTCGCCGCAACTTTCGAAGGGGAAATTCAAGCAATTCATCCTTCGGAAAGTCGAAGAAAGGCAAGGGTCCTTCAAGTTACAAGTCAAGAAGCCAGGAGAACTTCTCAAAGGATAAGAAAAGTTCTGAGGGACAAGTCCAGTGTTTCAAATGTCGAGGCTACGGCCACATAGCAACGGAATGTCCCAACAAGAATCCGGCAAAGAAGAAGGCGATGCAAGTAGTTACTTGGGATGACAACTCCACGTCAAATGAGTCATCGTCAAGTGATGAAGAAGACAACGCGACAGCTTTCCACGCGTCCACCACACCTTCATCCTTCATGTGCTTAATGGCAAGTACATCCGACTCACTGTCCAACTCCACTGTGGAAAAGATTGCAACGGACGATGAGTCAGATAATTCGGAAGGTGAAGATTTTGTTTTAGCCTACCATAAGCTTTTGAGGGATTCAAAGAAATGGCTAAACAAAACAAGGGGTTGAAAGAGAGATTACTGGATCTTGAAGATGAAGTAAAAAGAGTAACCTCTATCTCAACCGATCTTGAAGTGGAAAGGGACAATCTGATTAAGACAAATGTTTCCCTTCAAGAGTCCAATGAGCATTTCGAGAAGAGTTATGTAGACATGGTGAACAAAGCGAATTACTTCTTGAAGCTCAACGGCGAGGCCCGACAGGAAAAATTGGAAATGACAGAGACCATACGCCAACTAAAGGATGACTTACAGAGATTTTCTTCTGGAAGGAGTAAGTTGGACAGACTTCTTGGTCTCGGTCAAAGAAACAAGTTCGGCCTCGGATACACTCAAACTGGAGACATTCCAAGTTCGAGTGGTACGGTATTTGTGCCTCCGTCGGTATCTCCTCCTCCGACACCGGTGTTCACGCCAAGCAACGACAACGAACCTACTACATCTTCTTCGGAATCGACAAGATCCAAGGTATGTTTTCGTTGTGGCATTTCAGGGCACATCAGAAGAAACTGCAAGACTGGAGCCAAACGCACACCTCAAGAACATCTTGCAACAACTACCAAAAGGGCTATTCCTCGGGAAACAACTCCAATCAAATTGACGGAAAAGAGCCTTGGTAGTACACCTCTCAAGACGACATCATCAAGGAGCAGCAATTCTTCGAGCAAGACGCTCTCACCTAGGAAATCAACTTCACGATCATTACCGACGCACTCCAAAAAGGTTTGGGTGCGCAAAGGTGAGATCTTTCCCTGTCTTGCTACCAATGTTTCTTTGCATGCATATGATAGTTCGTCTTGGTACCTGGATAGCGGGTGTTCCCGTCATATGACCGGCGATAAAAACTGTTTTCAAACATTTGAGAAAAACTCCGGAGGACTTGTTGTTTTCGGAGATGGTCGGTCTTCCAAAATTGTTGGAAAGGGAACGGTAGCTATTCCAGATGGCCCGGTTCTAGATAATGTATTATTTGTTCATGGCCTAAAGACTAACCTCATAAGCATAAGTCAACTGTGTGATAGTGGTTATTCAGTTAATTTTTCATCTGATAAATGCACTGTAACTGACTTGAACCATGCTTTCTTTTTAAAGGGGGTTAGATCAGAAAACAACTGTTATGTAGTTCCTTCTAAGATTTCTGAAAAATGTAACCTAGCATCTTTGAAAAATGAAACACTTTGGCATGAAAGGCTAGGTCACATAAACTTTAAGGAACTTTCTAGAATTTCAAATAAAGATGTGGTCAAGGGGGTTCCAAAACTTTCTTTTGAACAAAACCTTGTGTGTGGCGGTTGCCAAAAGGGAAAACAGTCTAGGACTGCACACAAGAATTTGAACCACATAGGTACAAAACGGCCTTTGGAACTTTTGCATATGGACTTAATGGGGCCAACTCGTCAACCATCTCTGGGAGGTAAATGGTATATTTTTTTGTTGGTTGATGACTTTTCTAGATATACTTGGGTAGCCTTTCTAAAAGAAAAAGCTGATACCTTTGACTCTTTTCTCGAAATCTGCAATCGTATTATGATAGAAAAGAATGAAAGGATTACTCGAGTTAGGAGTGATAGAGGTGGGGAATTCATAAATTCCAAATTCATTGATTTTTGCTCTTCCAATGGCATTAAACATGAATTCTCCGCACCTTACACACCTCAACAAAATGGTGTAGTCGAGCGCAAGAACAGGGTCGTACAGGAGATGGCTCGTGTTATGCTTCATAGCCGGAACTTCCTTTATATTTTTGGGCTGAAGCGGTGAACACTGCTGTCTATGTTATCAATCGAGTGTACTTGCGCCCGGGGACTTTTAATACACCATATGAACTTTGGTTTAGTAGAAAACCTAACATCAAATATTTTCGCATTTTCGGGAGTCGGTGTTTTATTTTACGTGATCGTGAAAATCTTGGAAAATTTGACTCTCGAAGTGACGAAGGGATTTTCTTAGGTTATTCTACAAACAGTAGAGCATATCGAGTTTTTAACTTAGAATCTAAGACGATCGTAGAATCGATAAATGTTAAGGTAGATGAAGCTTTTCATTTTGAATCTGAAAAATCTACCCTCGATATCTCTCTTGATGATGATACACCTGCTAATGCATCTTCTTCTAACAATTCTTTCGATAATAATGTTGATGCATCTAACGGTTCTTCAAGCTCATGTGATGTGCAGGAATCATCTCGTGTACCTCTGCCTACTCCTCTACCTCAAACGTTACGCATCTCCAAGGATCACCCTGAATCGAACATAATTGGAGATCCACAAGAAGGAGTTAGAACACGGAGACAATTGGTTTGCGGATTTGCATGCTATGTATCACAAATCGAACCAAGGAATGTTGATGAAGCTCTCCAAGATGATTATTGGATTAAAGCAATGCAGGAAGAGCTCCATCAATTCGAGCGAAACAAAGTCTGGGAACTGACGAAGCCTCCGAAGCAACACAATGTGATAGGTACCAAATGGATCTTCAAGAACAAGAAAAACGAAGAAGGTACTATCATCAGGAACAAAGCAAGGTTAGTTGCTCAAGGCTATTCTCAAGTAGAAGGTATAGACTTTGATGAAACCTTCGCCCCTGTAGCTAGACTCGAGTCCATTCGTATATTGTTTGCGATCGCTTGTCATTTCAAAATCAGATTATTTCAAATGGACGTTAAGAGCGCCTTTTTAAATGGATTTTTAAATGAGGAAGTTTATGTAGCTCAACCGAAAGGTTTTGTGGATCATAAACTACCTAACCATGTTTTTCGACTGAAAAAGGCTCTTTACGGTCTGAAACAAGCACCGCGAGCATGGTACGAAAGGTTGACAAAGCACCTTTTGGAAAAGGGCTACACTCGAGGGGGAGCTGACAGGACTCTCTTTGTGAAGCATTATCAAAACAATTTCATAGTTGCTCAAATCTATGTTGATGACATTGTTTTTGGAGCAACGAGAAATACTGATGCTTCTAAATTCGCGGAGACCATGGAAAGCGAATTTGAGATGTCCATGATGGGCGAGTTGAATTATTTTCTTGGATTACAAGTTAAGCAGAACGATGAAGGAATTCACTTGTGTCAATCCAAGTATGCACTGGAGTTGGTCAAAAAGTTTGATCTTGAAAATTCGAAAGATTTTCCAACTCCAATGGGAACTAGCCATAAGGGACTTGGAAGTGAATCACAAAGTGAGAATGTAGACGAGAAACTGTACCGCAGTATGATTGGAAGTCTACTATATCTCACGGCTAGTCGCCCGGATATATCCTTCAGTGTTGGGATTTGTGCGAGATATCAATCAGCACCGAAGGAGGTTCACCTGAAAGCGGTGAAACGGATCATCCGGTATATCAAAGGTACAATCAATTTCGGAATTTGGTATCCTATGGGAACGACTTTGGATATTGTTGGATACTCAGATGCCGATTGGGCTGGATCGGTGGATGACCGGAAAAGCACGAGTGGTGCATGCTTCTATCTCGGCCACTGCCTTGTTGCATGGCACAGTAAGAAACAGAACTGCATAGCACTCTCGACTGCCGAAGCGGAGTACATTTCTGCAGGAAGTTGCTCAACCCAATTGATTTGGATGAAGAGCGTGTTGAGTGATTTCCGAATTTCAACATCTTCGGTAACCATTTTATGTGACAACACTAGTGCCATTAACATTTCTAAAAACCCTGTGTTGCACTCTAGAACAAAACATATTGAACTTAGATATCATTTTCTTAGAGAGCTAGTTGAATCAAACATTCTTCAACTGTCATATATTTCAACTGAAGATCAATTAGCCGACATCTTAACAAAACCTTTGGATCAAAAACGTTTCATTCACTTGCGAAAAGCAATTGGCATGCTTTCCTTGAAATAAACTCTTTTGAAACCTTTGCTTAGATTAGGTTTTGTTTTTGTTCTTGTTTTTGTTTTGTTCTTTATCTATGTTCTGTACATAGCACACTAATTGAGCATATATCATAATTGACTTTAATTGCATCCTTTTATGCATTTAGAAATTTATTATGTTTTTGATGTCATAATGTTTCAATGTTGCAATGATCATTTACGTTAATTAAACCATCTTTCTGTGATCAAAGTCAATTTCTCTCTCAATGATCTCTTGGTATAGTCATTATCATATTTGATTGCTTAGTCGAGTATGAATTCGAGATCAATGGTTTGGTTGAATACTTTATATATTAAATAATTGATAGCCAATTGAGGGGGAGTCAATGAAATGTGAAATGCTCAAAAGATGTGGAAAGAGTTACATCCCAATGAGGAGTGTGAAAACTACCACCACATGGAGAAAATGAAAGAAAAAGATACTCCATGAATGAAAAGCAAACTTTTGTTTGAAAAATTGTTGATAAAACTCATATTGAAATACTTGACTCAGTCGTATTTCATGGTTGGTATAAGGTGGGATTTTTGATTTAAGATGCTCAAAGAGCCACTCCTTCAACAGATTGTCTAGATATATTATTTAACTTATCTGGGATTTCAAACATCTATTGATCTTGGTACTTCATTTTCTTTACTGAAATTGATGATTTGATAAAGACATTACACATAGGATCAAGATAGATGTAATTGAAGTTGTTCAACTTTAAGTGTTTTAACTTTCGTAAATCTTCGTTTCATTTTTGGATATTATTGATAGATTTTTCATAATCTATTTCTTGTTGTGTGAAACGATGTCATTTGTTTAAAGTTGACATGATAATGTGCTTACATACTTTTTCTGGATTTTATTGTATTTTTCTTAATTTTTCTGAAGAAAAAGGTGTAGCCGATCCGGATCGTGGCAAGTGATCCGGATCCCGAACGCAGGATTTTTCCCGCGTGTGGCCGATCCGGATCACATTCTCGGCCGATCCGGATCACGGCTAGGGTTCTATATAGAAACTTTCAGATTCGAGATTTCTTTACCCTAATTTCTGGTTTTCAAGCTTCTAGAGTTTCTCTCTCTAGATTTCTTGCTTCCTGGTGCTTCAAAACTCAAAGTTCTTCGGATTCAAGTAAGTTTTCATGATCAAAACTCGGTTTTTCTCAGTTTTTATGGTTTTTCATCAAACGTGAGTTGAAAAGTTGGAATTTCTTCGTTTGTGAATGGTTTTTGATCAAATTTCTTTTGAAATAAGAACTCTGGGTCAATTAGTTTTACTTTTATGCTGGGATTTCACTTGATTAACGTATTTTTAGGCTTCGATTTCTAAAAATTCGGTTTTAGGGCATAAAAGAGGAATTTTTGTAAATCATGGATTTGATCTATTTTTAAAATTCTTTTTGGAAAACTAATTTGATTCTTGGCTTCTCTATATGATTATGATTGTCTAGGTACAATGTTTCAAATTTTTCAAAATTGACAATTTTTCATATGTTCTTGAGTTGGTTTTCACAGGACATTTTCTAAAACTCAAAGCACTGACAAAATGGTGATCACCTGGATCATTTTCCTGCTCACTGCCATGGTTCATGTGAAGGACTCTGCAAAGCCGAAGAGAAGCAAGAGGACAAAAAGAGCAAAAGCTGACTCCGATACTGAATCGGAAACTGAATCGATTGACTGGGACACAATTGAAGTTGAAGGGGCTGTCCCAACTGCTGCAAAGGGGAAGGCTCCTGCTGAAGCTCCCAAATCTAAACCTCCTCCTACTGCAGCTGAGAAAGGAAAGGCGCCAATGGAGCCTACCGGAAAAAGAGTGAAAACCTCGGCAAGGAAAAGAAGTGGTGCCCAAGGCATTTCAATCAATGAACCTATGGACAACCTGCCACCATTTCAGGGATTCGTCAGCTCCACACGAATCAAAGATTTTGAAAAGAGGGAATGCATAGGAGAACGACATGTCAATGTACAACAGATGAGGAATAGATCTGCAGAGTTTGGAGCTCTGTTTGATCAAGTTGGTCTTGGTCCGATCTGCAACTTTCCTGAGAAAACTGGGTACTGTCCACACTCAGTTCGGATCTTCTATCAGAATGCAGCAGGTCTTATTGATGAAGTTGATGGACGCCGAGAATTTCATACCTTTGTAAAAGGTATCAAGATCAAAGTCACTCCCCAACTGATTGGAGAGGTGCTCGGTATGACAGCCATCTCAGACGGAGTTCATTATTTGAAGACTCAGGTCTTCACAGCCAACTCTTGGAGAATAGTAGTCAATGGAACCTGCTCTCCGGATACTACGTCTGCCGGAAATTCAGTTTACTCCAGGGAACTCAAGAAGGAGTACAAGTACTTAAACTTCATTATTTGCTACAACATTCTTCCCAACATGAACACGAAAATCGTCCGATGGGATAGGTTGCTATTTCTTTATCTTCTTGGAAACCCAACTGCAGCAATGGGAGCAAACCTGAACATCCCCTACCTCATTTGGAATAGGATGACGCGGTATGTCGAACACTCACATCCCTCTGAGCGACTACCATATCCAATGATTATAATGCGCATCCTTAGGAGATTTAAGGTGGATACGAGCGCGAGTTCGTATTTGTATAGTTTGGGGACAATAAATGAGACAACCATTGTCAAGTCTTTGACAACAAAGCAGGATGATCCCCCTTCTCCTCCAATTGGCCAACGAGTTCGAACTCATGCAACTTCTTCCACTGCCCCCGTTCCTCCGAAACAGAAGGCACCTGCATCTACTTCTGACGATGATGCCTCGGTGACATCCATCTTCAAAGAACAACAGCGGCTTTCAAATGAACAGGAACGTATGTCCGCTGAATTTTCTGAAATGAAAGGCGATCTTCATGTTATGAAAAATGAGATGGAAATTATCACAGCTTCTCAAGTCACTTTGACCAAGTCAGTCTCTTCAGTAAAGAAACTTGTGAAGAAGTTGTTTGCGAAAATGGGTTGCACGACCTCGGATGACTCCGACTCTCAGGAGTAAATCTATGTTATAATCATTTTCCTCTGACTTTGCTTTTTGTTCTGTTTTGCAGGTTTATGATGTGTGTTTATGTTGTTAACTCTCCTTTTGTTGTAATTATTTGGCTTTGTTTTGTGACAAAAAGGGGGAGAGAGTTAGCGAAAACAATGAACAATGATGAACTTTGAACAATGATTGTGAATATCGATGATATCAAGGTAAGTATGAATCTCAACTCAACTTTGGTTTTCTTTTGTGATTTGTGACATGCTTCTATACTAACTATTCGACTAACTATTTGGGCATGTAATATG
Organism: Tillandsia fasciculata; assembly: GCA_029168755.2. Lineage (NCBI taxonomy): Eukaryota > Viridiplantae > Streptophyta > Magnoliopsida > Poales > Bromeliaceae > Tillandsia > Tillandsia fasciculata. The sequence continues at coordinate 7,968 of JAQOTM010001729.1, forward strand.
ACTAACAAGTTGATGTTGGACTAACATACTTTGACATTTGGTTTTCGACTGCTTAGAAGATATGTTGGTTTTAACTATGTTTCTTTCACATATCTGATTCTTTTAAATGTCATGGTGAGATCAAACTCTATCTCTGCACTTGGTTTTTCTATGTTCCAATTCTTGAGGTATCTAACGATTTTGTTTGTCAAGAATGTTTTCTGTGTGCAGAGGTTACAGATGTCTAAGTCTAGAGTCTGTCTTAGGAGTTTATCTCATGTTTTTAATTTCTGGAACTCTTTTGTAAATTTTTGTTGTATGGTGATAGCAACAAAAATATCTTTTTGAATTTTCTTTGTGGATCTGTGTTTTGTCACGAAACCGCCAAAGGGGGAGATTGTTACGGAATTTGAGTTGGCGTATTTCGTGATTGTATTAAGTCTTGAAGATTGAAGATGAAGAAACTTCGGATCGTATACCTCAATCTCAAGAAAGAAGAATTCAAAAGGATCAGGTACGTTTAACTAAATAATTTTGATGATCCGAATACTTCTTATAGTGTAGAAACACCTGGAAGAGGTTTTAATTGCTTATTCATCAAAAACTGGACATGGGACATGTTCAGGATCCGGATCGTGGACTTTCAATCCGGATCCCGAAAGGTGTTCGTTCATACATTGCTGCAATCCGGATCACAGCTTGTACAATCCGGATCCCGAATGGGATGTTTTGTGAAAATGTATGAACGATCCGGATCGTGGATTATGATCCGGATCCCGAACAGGCGATTTTCTGGAAACTGCATTCTGTGCGTCTGCGATCCGGATCGTGGCTTATACAATCCGGATCGCCGTCGGTAAAACTTTCCAGAAAAGTTTGTTTTTGATCCGAATATTCTTCCTAGGGTTTCTAACCTATAAATAAACCCTATGGTCATTTTTCTAGGGTGAATCCAAATAGAGCCGTCATTTTCACATATCATTTTATACGGCCTTAGATCCACATATAGAGAAGAAAGGAAATCAATAGAAATATTCTATGTTTCTTCATCTATATTGATTAGTTTGATTCTAGGTTTTCATACTCACATCTTGAGTTGAATCAAACTAATGAATACTTAGATGGTATTTCCGATCTACTCTTGATCTAAGTATTCGGCGGATCATCACCACCCAAACAAACAACGATTTACCCCAAAATCGGCGCGTGGACTCGCGTGGCCTTGTGGATTCAAGGTGTTATCGCTTTCGTGGATTCGGAGCGAGGTGCGTTCGTGGATTCGAAGCGTACCATTGGGTGAAGACCGTGGATTCGGTTGGACGTCGTGGACTCGACGTTGGACGCTGTGGATTCAGCGTTGGGCGCGGATCGTGGATTTGAGAAGCGTCGTGGAGCGAGCGGGAAGATCGACTAGGGGCGTATGGTAAAAGGTTGAGTCGTCTGTGAGTACGTTATATCACCTTGTACGTGTGTTAACTCTAGTGGATTTCGCCGTGTTATCGGTCCCGTGGTTTTTTACTCCGGTTTGGAGTTTTCCACGTAAAAATCTTGTGTGTTCTTTTATTTTTCCGCATTGGGTTTTATCGCACAATGATTTTTTGAGTGTTTATTGTTTACACCTATTCACCCCCCTCTAGGTGTTTTTTCCCCTATTAGATCCTTATTAACCTAAACCCAACATGCATGACACCTACCCTCAAGTAGTACCACTAATAGGATAATCATAGTCCCGAATAAATATTCCATTCCACATGCAAGGTTAAACGTTATCATAGCAACCCTATCCCCACACAGGCATGCATAAACCCAACCCCAATCATAATTAATCAAGATGTCCAAATAAAGAGGATCACTCTAATATTTCTAGTGAGCATGTCAAAATAGAGGAAAGCAACAACCACCCACCTCGATCGCTAATTCCAAGTTCCAATAGTGCTCTCGCACAAACAAGCCCACCGCCACAAGCACTGCACAACAATTACCCCAAAACATACAATTAAACTCCAGAACACGCTGTCCCTATGTTAACAGTCCAAAGTTGTGCTATTTTCACCTGCGAGCTCTACACAGAAAATTCCCAGAAAATACCGTCGCGATCCTCGTGACGAGCCCGTCGAAACGAGTACCTGCACGCTCAAAACCGAGTTTCCTACGCTGAGAAACAAATCCGACAAGGGAACCACCCCGAAATACACCAATCACAAAAACTGTAGCAAAACTTTCTGTAAACAGGGATTTTTCACCTTCGGAGAAAATTCAGGATATTCCAAGAAAATTTGGGGATATTCCTCATGATGTGTACGAATCACCCTAATCCGATGCCTGTGCGCGAAGTTATAGCCAAAATACCGCACCGCTGTCCAAAACTCCACCCCAGAAAATGAGGTCACAAGATGATCCGAAAAACCCATGAAAAGCTCGGAATGGGAAGAACCAGTAAACATGGGAAACGTAGCCTTACCTGTCGTGAAGACGATGGTGCAAGAATCGCTGAAAAATACTGCCTGGGTAGCTCGGGAGAGTCCGCGCACTGAAATGCGACGAAGGGGATCACAGATGAACGAGCGTCGCGCCGCGCCGTAAAATCAGAAACCTCAAAGTGCGTGCCACCAAAAATTCTCAAACTTCTCCACGAGATGAAGCAGCCCAAGTGGAAGAACTTTGGTATAGAACTCTCGGAGAGAAAAAGCCCAGAAGCAGCCCGAAACCAGCCTTGAATTCGGCCTTATATAGGCCCAGCTCAACATTTCAAGAAATGACCAATTGGTCCCCACTTCTGGGCGCCCGGAATTCCGAGCTGCTACAGTGTTGGGCCGGGCCCAACACTGTTCACGCCCGGAAGTTTCCTGGCCTCCACGTGGCCCACAAAACAAGCAACAGCGGGAGGGACCACTCCCGCTGCGCCACGTGGCCACCCCAAAGCCCGGCGCCAGTCGCGGCGCCGCCCACGTGCTGCGGCACCGCCCCGCCCGACACGGCGGTCAGCGCGCCCGCCGCGCCCGCGCCCACGTGCGTACGGCCGCCGACCCGCGGCTCAGCGTGCACCGCGTGCACGAAGACCATCCAATCCCGGGCCGCCACGTGGCCACCCTGGTCCATGCACCGGCCGCACCACTCCGTGAACCGCGTCCACTGAACCGACCCAACCACGTGATGCCACGTGTCCCGTCTCCGGCGCACGCCGGCCCGTGGACCGCGCACCTGCCCGCGCACCCGCGCGCCTGCCCGCGCGCTGCCCGCGGCCCCTCCGCTGCCTGCCCGAGCCCATCCGCCGCTGCCCGCCGCCGCCGCCGGCAGCCGGAATCACTGTTCCGGCATGAACAGTAACCGGTTGCGCAAAAAGTCAAGTAGGTAGTCCATTTTAACCGTTTTCGCGCGCTGAATCCGAATTTGACATCCGTTTTGCCAAATTCCAACTCTAAAAATTGCCGAAGGCACCCGAAAAGACGTTCTTTTGTTCAAACTTTGCGCTGAGCCCAATTTTAATATTCATTTCGCGCAAAACCACTTCCGAAGATCCGACGGAGCCCACTAATCACCCACGTGATCCATTTAAGCCCGAAGTCCAACACTCGTGTCCAAATTATGCACAAACACCTCCAACACACAAAACAGGCTCCCAGAAGCCACCAATAACTCCACCACAGCTCTACAGAGATCCAGGTCATCACATCCTCCCCCACTAAAAGAAAGTTTCGTCCTCGAAACTTAATCATTCCTTAATCCGGCACCTCAACCAAGTAAAGTGGGGTAAATATCTTATTATCCGCCCCTCAAGCTCCCAAGGCTGTCTAATACCTCCTCTAGAGATGCGATACAATCCTCGATCTCTAACTAGAACAAAATAAAGATGGCACTCTAGGAAACCACACCACCACCACTAAGTACAGCTGAGCTAACCGCTCGAGCTACCAAGTAGTCCGCATCGGTACCAGCATCCGCTCCTCCCAGGGCCTCAGATAATCCAACCACAAGTCCATCGGCACACAAGCTCGATCCTAGCACCTCTGTGCTCCCGAGGTATCCAACATAAGTCCCCCAACTGATCCCGTAGCCTCTGATCTCTAATCCAAAACCGTCGGGGTGTAGAGGCAATCCCCTACTCTCCGGCATCCACACTCAGCCATATGTAGTCGAGAAATCCATAATACAAATCAATCTTCGAGAAGATCCAGTGCCCTTGCAACTGGTAAATCAAATCCTCCATGCCCGACAAAAGGGTGCTAGCTCCAAATTGTCACTTCATCAAATTCCCGGGATACTCACCAAACCGAAGTGAACCAACCTTCCACAACTCGAATAGCACGGCGCCCCCAAAGGCGACACACTTGGCTCGATAAAATTTCCAAAACATCGAATCCAGGAGTTGGGTTCTCAGCTCCCAAGCTAGTGGCATGCTAGACAACTCCGATAGGAGAATAGCCGGAAACTCGCAACCAAGGGGTATTTCTGAGTCCCGGCGCCGCCGTAGGTCCCACAACCACACCAGCCCAAAAGGCTACTCACCCACTACGAAACATCCGCCTCGCACACAAAGTCAAAACCATAGGGGCGAAGATAACTCTCAAGCAACCCAGGTACACCAACACCTCCGGGCCTGGCTCCCCACGAAAACCGTCCTTGTTACGGAATTTGAGTTGGCGTATTTCGTGAAAGTGTTGAGTCTTGAAGATTGAAGATGAAAGAACTTTGGATCATATACCTCAATCTCAAGAAAGAAGAATTCAAAAGGATCAGGTATGTTTAACTAAAGATTTTTGATGATCCGAATACTTCTTGTAGTGTAGAAACACCTAGAAGAATGTTTAATTGCATAAAAATCAAAAACTGGACATGGGACATGTTCAGGATCCGGATCGGGCCTTGCAATCCGGATCCCGAAGGGTGTTTGTTCATACACTGGTTCAATCCGGATCGCAGCATTTCATGATCCGGATCCCGAACACTAGTTTTACCTTTTTGCTTGCACGATTCGGATCAGGATTTGCAATCCGGATCCCGAACGTGATGTTTGGTGAAACTGTATGAACGATCCGGATCGGGGACTTCGATCCGGATCCCGAACGAGCGTTTTTCTGGAAACCGTCTTTCTTGCTACTGCAATCCGGATCGCCAATTCCAATCCGGATCGCCGTCCGTAAAATTTCCAGAAAAGGCAGTTTTTGATCCTTATCTTCTTCCAATGGTTTCTAACCTATAAATAGCCCTTTATTCATTTCTAGGGCATCGGAAAAACATCGGAATTTATAGAAAAATATAGCCGAAAGAGAAAATCCACATATAGAGAAGAAAGGAAATCAATAGATTTATTCTATGTTTCTTCATCTATATTGATTGATTTGATTCTAGGTTTTCCATACTCAGATTTTGAGTAGAATCAAATCAATGAATACTTAGATGGTATTTCCGATCTATTTCTAATCTAAGTATTCGGCGGATCATCACCACCCAAAAACAACGATTTACCCCAAATCGGCGCGTGGACTCGCGTGGCCTTGTGGATTCAAGGTGCAACCGCTCTCGTGGATTCGAGGCGAGGTACGTTCGTGGATTCGAAGCGTGCTACTGGGTGAAGACCGTGGATTCGGTCGGACATCGTGGAGTCGACGTTGGACGTCGTGGATTCGACGTTGGACGCTGTGGATTCAGCGTTGGGCGCAGATCGTGGATTCGAGAAGCGTCGTGGAGCGAGCGGAGAAGATCTACTAGGAGCGTATGGTAAAAGGTTGAGTCGTCTGTGAGTACGTTATATCACCTTGTACGTGTGTTAATTCTAGTGGATTTCGCCGAGTTATCTGTCCCGTGGTTTTTTACTCCGGTTTGGAGTTTTTCCACGTAAAAATCTTGCGTGTTATTTTTATTTCCGCATTGGGTTTTATTGCGCAATGATTTTTTGAGTGTTTATTGTTTACACCTATTCACCCCCCTCTAGGTGTTTTTTCCCCTATTTAGATCCATATTAGTATAACCCAACAAGTGGTATCAGAGCGGGAATAGGGTTGTAAACAATGGTTGAAGGTGGAAACATCAATCGACCCCCTTTCTTTGATGGAACAAATTATGCGTACTGGAAAGTACGGATGAAAGCCTTTTTAATTTCCATCGACGAAAGGGTGTGGCAATCAATTGAATTAGGATGGTCTAATCCAACTGAAATTATTTCTGATGTTCGCACCTTAAAACCTAGGTCGAAATGGACCAAGGAAGAGATAGATTCATCTTCTTACAATGGCAAAGGAATTAATGCTCTATTTAATGCTTTGTCACAAACTGAGTTCTCTCGCGTCTCGGCATGTGAGACTGCGAAAGAAATCTGGGATGTTCTTCAAGTTACGCATGAGGGAACTAACCTTGTGAAGATTCAGAAACTGCAAATGCTTACGAGCAAGTTTGACTCTATCTCTATGGCAGAGAATGAATCTTTCACTGACTATTACACACGATTGCAAGACATCGTAAACTCATGTGCTAACTTGGGAGAGAAGATTCCAGAATTTAAAGTTGTAAGAAAAATTCTAAGAACTCTTCCTGAACGATTTCGCCCGAAGGTCGCAGCCATTGAAACAATTAAACACCCGGACGAAATGCGTGTAGAAGAATTAGTTGGTGCTTTACAAACTTATGAAATGACATTTCCTACTAACTATTCTTCTGGAAAGGCATCCTCTTCTAAGTCTTCAGGTTACGCATTGAAATCAACTAAAGAAGAAGACGCGGATTCATCCTCCTCGGACGATGACGAGAACTTATCTATGGAGGACTTTGAGAAGCAGCTCGCTCTCTTGACAAGGAAGTTTCGCCGCAACTTTCGAAGGGGTAATTCAAGCAAAACTCCATCCTTCGGAAAGTCGAAGAAAGGCAAAGGTTCTTCAAGCTACAAGTCAAGAAAGCAAGAGAACTTCTCAAAGGATAAGAAAAGTTCAGAGGGACAAGTTCAGTGCTTCAAATGTCGAGGCTACGGCCACATTGCAACGGAGTGTCCCAACAAGAATCCGGCAAAGAAGAAAGCGATGCAAGTCGTTACTTGGGATGACAACTCCACGTCAAATGAGTCATCCTCAAGTGATGAAGAAGACAACGCGACAGCTTTCCACGCGTCCACTACATCTTCACCCTTCATGTGCTTAATGGCAAGTACATCCGATTCCTTGTCCAACTCCTCCCTGTTGAAAAGATTGCAACGGACGATGAATCGAGCAATTCTGAAGGTGAAGATTTTGCTCTTGCCTACCATAAGCTTTTGAGGGATTCAAAGAAACTGGCAAAGCAAAACAAGGGGTTGAGAGGGAGATTGCAGGATCTCGAAGAAGAAGCAAAAAGGGTAACCTCTCTCTCAAACGATCTTGAAGTGGAAAGGGATAATCTTAGTCAAAACAAATGTTTCCCTTCAAGAGTCCAATGAGCTTTTCGAGAAAGAACATGAGAAATGGTGAACAAAGCGAATTACTTCTTGAAGCTCTACGGCGAGGCTCGACAGGAAAAATGGAAATGACAAAGACCATACGCCAACTAAAGATGACTTAAAGAGATTTTCTTCTGGAAGGAGTAAGTTGGACAGACTTCTTGGTCTTGGTCAAACAAATAAGTTCGGCCTCGGATACACTCAAACTGGAGACATTCCAAGTTCGAGTGGGACAGTATTTGTGCCTCAGTCGGTATCTCCTCCTCCGACACCGGAATTCACGACAAGCAACGACAACAAGCCTACTTCATCCTCCTCGGGATCGTCAAGAACTAAGGTATGTTTTCGTTGTGGCATTTCAGGGCACATAAGGAGAAATTGCAAGACGGGAGCCAAACGCACACCTCAAGCACCTCTTGCAATGACTACCAAAAGGTGATTCCTCGAAAATCAATGCAAATCATTGAAGGAAAAGAGCCTTGGTAGTTCACCGCTCAAGACGACATCATCAAGGAGCAGCAATTCTTCAACAAGACGCTTTCACCTAGGAGAATCAACTTCACGACCATTACCGACGCATTCCAAAAAGGTTTGGGTGCGCAAAGGTGAAATTTTCCCTTGTCTTGTTACCAATGTTTCCTTGCATGCATATGATAGTTCGTCTTGGTATCTGGATAGCGGGTGTTCCCGTCATATGACCGGTGACAAAAACTGTTTTCAAACTTTGAGAAAATCTCCGGAGGACTTGTTGTTTTCGGAGATGGTCGGTCTTCCAAAATTGTTGGAAAGGGAACGGTAGCTATTCCAGATGGCCCGGTTCTGAAAAATGTGTTATTTGTTCATGGCCTTAAGACTAACCTCATAAGCATAAGTCAACTTTGTGATAATGGTTATTCAGTTAATTTTTCATCTGATGAATGTACTGTAACTGACAAGAACCATGCTTTCTTTTTAAAAGGGGTTAGATCAGAAAACAATTGTTATGTAGTTCCTAATAAATTTTCTGAAAAATGTAACCTAGCATCTTTGAAAAATGAAACACTTTGGCATGAAAGGCTAGGTCACATAAACTTTAAGGAACTTGCTAGAATTTCAAACAAAGATGTGGTCAAGGGGGTTCCTAAACTTTCTTTTGAACAAAACATTGTGTGTGGCGGTTGCCAAAAGGGAAAACAGTCTAGGACTGCACACAAGAACTTGAACCACATAGGTACAAAACGGCCTTTGGAACTTTTGCATATGGATTTAATGGGGCCAACTCGTCAACCATCTTTGGGAGGTAAATGGTATATTTTCTTATTGGTTGATGATTTCTCTAGATATACTTGGGTAGCATTTTTAAAAGAAAAAGCTGATACTTTTGATTCTTTTCACGAAATTTGCCATCGTATTATGATTGAAAAGAATGAAAGGATTACTCGAGTTAGAAGTGATAGAGGTGGAGAATTCATAAATTCCAAATTCATTGATTTTTGCACTTCTAATGGCATTAAACATGAATTCTCCGCACCTTATACACCTCAACAAAATGGTGTAGTCGAGCGCAAAAACAGGGTCGTACAGGAGATGGCACGTGTTATGCTTCATAGCCGGAACTTACCTTTATATTTTTGGGCTGAAGCGGTGAACACGCTGTCTATGTTATCAATCGAGTGTATTTGCGCCCGGGGACTTTGAATACACCATATGAACTATGGTTTTGTAGAAAACCTAACATCAAATATTTTCGTATCTTTGGGAGTCGGTGTTTTATTTTACGTGATCGCGAGAATCTTGGAAAATTTGACTCTCGAAGTGACGAAGGGATTTTCTTAGGTTATTCTACAAACAGCAGAGCATATCGAGTTTTTAACTTAGAATCTAAGACGATCGTAGAATCGATAAATGTTAAGGTAGATGAAGCTTTTCACTTTGAATCTGAAAAATCTACCCTCGATATCTCTCTTGATGATGATACACCTGCTAATGCATCTTCTTCTAACAATTCTTTCGATAATAATGATGCATCTAACGGTTCTTCAAGTTTATCTGATGTGCAGGAATCATCTCGTGTACCTCCGACTACTCCTCTTACCTCAAACGTTACGCATCTCCAAGGATCACCCTGAATCGAACATCATTGGAGATCCACAAGAAGGAGTTAGAACACGGAGACAATTGGTTTGCGGATTTGCATGCTATGTATCTCAAATCGAACCAAAGAATGTTGATGAAGCTCTCCAAGATGACTACTGGATTAAAGCAATGCAGGAAGAGCTCCATCAATTTGAGCGAAACAAAGTCTGGGAATTAACGAAGCCTCCGAAGCAACACAATGTGATAGGTACCAAATGGATCTTCAAGAACAAGAAAAATGAAGATGGTACTATCATCAGGAACAAAGCAAGGTTAGTTGCTCAAGGCTACTCTCAAGTAGAAGGTATAGACTTTGATGAAACTTTCGCCCCTGTAGCTAGACTCGAGTCCATTCGTATCTTATTTGCGATAGCTTGTCATTTTAAAATCAAATTATTTCAAATGGACGTTAAGAGCGCCTTTTTAAATGGATTTTTAAATGAGGAAGTTTATGTGGCTCAACCGAAAGGTTTTGTGGATCATAAACTACCTAACCATGTTTTTCGTCTGAAAAAGGCTCTTTACGGTCTGAAACAAGCACCGCGAGCATGGTACGAAAGGTTGACAAAGCACCTTTTAGAAAAGGGCTATACTCGAGGGGGAGCTGACAGGACTCTCTTTGTGAAGCATTATCAAAACAATTTCATTGTAGCGCAAATCTATGTCGATGACATTGTATTTGGCGCAACAAGAGATAATGATGCTTCTAAATTCGCGGAGACCATGGAAAGCGAATTTGAGATGTCCATGATGGGCGAATTGACTTATTTTCTTGGATTACAAGTTAAACAAAATGATGAAGGTATTCACTTATGTCAATCCAAGTATGCAATGGAGTTGGTCAGGAAATTTGATCTAGAAAATTCTAAGGATTTTCCAACTCCAATGGGAACTAGCCATAAGGGACTTGGAAGTGAATCACATTGTGGTGACCCTGATCCCCGTGTAGCTTCTCCCATGAACCGTGTTGTAGAACACCTAGTGTTGGTGTATCTGGCCCATAGTGCATCAAAGAGATGCCACTGATGGACCCTGTGTGATATCCACAGCTGGATTGGCCTTCGGCTGCATTTGCCGAATTTTCTAAATTAATTTGGGTCAAACAGAGGTTGGATTTGGATTCAGCGCGGAAAAACGCTTGAAAACGGCTATTTGCTTGTTTGTTTCTGAGTCCGGATGCCCAAAAACGGACTCCCGGAAGTTTTCGCTGAATTTCGGTGCATGGGAGGGGCCGTGGACCGCCGGCTGCCACGTGGCGGCCCATGATTGGCCGGTCCGCAGCGCTCGGTCCACAGAGGGGCGCGGCTGGGTGCACGGACCCGGCGCATGGACACGTGGCGCCGCCTGATTGGCGGGCTCGTGATGCGCGGTTCACTGAATTTGACCGGCTGGTGCATGGTTTGAACGCCGGTGCAGGATTTCTGCGCGGGACCCACGTTTCGGCCTTCGATTGGTAGGCGCTGGGGGATCGGTCCACGGAGTTCCCCGCGCGGGTGCATAGACCCGGCGCAGGGACACGTGGCGGCTGCTGAGTGGCGGGCTCAGCTTTCGCGGTGCACGGTGTGGGTGAAGTCCCGCCTCGGGACGGAGCGCGCGCAGGGGGGCGCTGACGCGGCTGTCGGCCGCACTCGAGTGCGCCACGCGTCGCAACGCGAGTGGTCGCCGTACTCGAGTGCGCCACGCGTCGGCACGCGGTTGGTGGTCCGTACCTACCCCGCTGACCGCGGGAGGGCCACGTGGCGCGCAGCGAAGACCCCCGCACCGCTGTTTCCTGTTATGGGGTGACGTGGCCGCACCAGGATTTTCCGGGCGGCTACAGTAACTCGCCCTGCGCCCGAATTCGGGCGCCCGAAAGTTCGGGTGCGCCCGAAAGTGGGGACCCCCTTGGTATTTCTTCATTTGTTTGCTGCAGCCTATTTAAAGGCCCGAGCTTCCTTCCTCTTGGACTTTTTGGCATTTCCGAGCTTCAAACCGAGGAGAGTCCTTTACCAAAGTTGTTCCCCACACATTTTCGCATCCATCTGCAGAGTTTGGAGATTTTTGGGGGCACGTTTTTCGAGATACCTATTTTCTTGGCGCGGCGCGACGCTCCTTCTTCGGTGTTTCTTCCGTCGCTCTTCGGTGTACGAGCTCTCCCGACCTACTCCGACCATCTTTTTGAGCGATTTCTTCGCCGCTGGATTCGTAACAGGTGAGGCTACAATTTTGGGTTTCACGAGTATTTTCAGATTTCGCGTTTTTCGAGGTGTTTTCTTGTGCTCATTGGGACCCCTTTTTGCTGTGAGCTTTTGGTGAGGACAGCAGCTTCCTTTGAGGATATCTTCGCGCACAGATCTCGGATCGAGGTGATTCAAGAGGCAAAATTCATCTACTTCTCGCAAGGAATCTCCTGGATTTTTCTTAGATTTTTATGGATTTTTCACGAAGGTGAGAACCTCCTTTTTCTGTGGTTCTTTGTTACAGAAATTTTGTTCAGATTGGATTGGGGTGTTCCCCTTGCCGGATTTTTATCTCAGCGTAGGAAGCTCCGTTTTGGACGTGCAGGTACTTGTTTCGAAGCTATCGACGCGAGGAACGCCGGGGTATTTTTGTTGGAATTTACTGAGCTCTGTCTACAGGTGAAATTTCAGCATCTGTATAGCTGAAATTTAGCAAGTCATTTTTGGACAGATTTTTGGGGAATTAAGTGTTTTAGTAACCTTGTGTTATACCCAGGTGGGATTTTGGACTGTATTTGGGCATACCGTACTGTGAGTTGCTGTTTCTTGGGTATTTTCAGCTGTAGAGCTTCGGGCAGTTCAGCGTCTTCAGGTGGGTGGCTTTGCTTTCAAGATCTATGGACTGTGCTCTAATTCTATCGTTATAGAATCATGCATGATAGGGATTGGACTTGGGTAGCATGCTAGAAGTAGGAATTGTTGTTCCTAGTATTGTCTGTTGATCTTGTGATCTTTTACTTCCTTCTATCATGTTAAATATTTGTTCTCTTGGAACCTGACCTAGCACCCCTGTCATATGTTGCATGTGTAACCAGACTAGTAGAAAACCCTCACTTGGGCTAGGGTTATTTATGTTTAGACATCCACACATTATGTTTCATTCCTGGACTTAGTGTTATCCTCGCCCGGGTAGTGGGCCGAGCGGTCGGGACTTCTTATTAGTGTGGGTTGCATTTGCACTCGTGCTTGGGAGCAGAGTGGAGTCTGGTAGATGTAGCGGATTGCTTGTCTGTACCGGGAACCGTTTGGGGTAAACGGTGATCCCGGGAGGTCTTGTTTTCCCCTGTTTGGGGTTGTCGCCACTGTGTTAGTGGTAGTAGTTTATTAGTGTTAGCCGGACCTAGAACCCAGAACCCTTTTCGACATACACATGATTTTAGTCTACCTATGTTTTCTTCCAAGCATCGAAGGGCCGCTGGAGTCTGTTCTTGTTTGATTGGACAAAGGCATCAGCCCTTCGGGGTTTGGGTAAAACACTTATTTTTCTAGTTGTTTTCCTAAAAAGAACTAAAATCATTAAATATGGATTTCTTCTAGATCAAAATGATTTTCAATAACAAATGTCACCTTTTTTCCTGTAAATCTCCCCACTCGAAAGGATTCGAGTGGTCTGGGTTCTAGGGGCCGTTCCTCTGTCGGGACGAAAGCCACGGGGGCCGAGCCTGGAACCTGTTCTTGTTTGATAGGGTTGTAGGTGTAGGTCTCCCGGGACTTTCGGGCCCTGTTGGTGTCTTCTGCGAGTTGTACTGTGATTATTACTTTCCCGAACTATAAGGGATCGGGGACTTCGATAGTCGGAGCCTAGAGTCTGTTCTTGTTTGATAGGGTTCTTAGCACCGGTCTATCGGGTTTCCGAACCCTTATGGTGTCGGTCTTCCTGGTGAGTTTGGTGGTCTGTTGTGGGAGCCGTCTGGTGGACGGTGGCCCCAGTTGTGTGACTTCCAGCTTGTGGTTGAGAGTTGGTGTTGTTGGTCGATCTTGTTGATCGTGGTTTGGACTTTAGCCTGCATGAGCCATATTGAGCTCGACAGAGATACGCGGATACTTTCCTCGGTGGGGTCGCTCCCCTCGAGAGCCACTCCGGAGTTGGGCCTGTTACTTGCTATCGCGACTTGTCGACGCCGTCCCTCTGGCTGGGCCAGTTGTCACGGACACCCTACGGTAGACCCGTCCTGTTGAGGATGTGCGGCAGTAGGTGGGCGCAGGTTTGACTGGCCCCTTTGCGGCAGTCAGTATAGATTTGGTGAGTATGTTGTGTGTGTTAGTAGATGCATCATGTTTCCATCTGTTCCATTTTCTTGAGCATCTAGATAGAGGCATAGTAGCTGTAGAGTTACTTTTCCAGCCCTTTCATTTCAGTTTTATTATTGTTACTTTATGCCTCTAGTAGACTTAGTGGGCAGACCGTCGGGCTTGTTGGCGGCACCCACTGAGAACTACTTGGGACGTAGTTCTCACACCCGTCGTGGTGTCTTTTCCCACAGGGACTTCTACTCCTGTTCCTGTTGCTCCTGGTGTTGCTTCTTCTGATCGAGGTAAGGGAGTCGCGCGCTAGTTCCCTGCCAGTCATCGTCCTGAGAGTAGATGTACCCTTACTACTTTTGTGTGTTCATGTTGAGAGAACTTGTAGTGAGGTATAGAGTTGTATTTATTTTACTGCTCGAGAGATGTCTGTATTTTGGTGAGGTTGGATTGTACTATTTGAGAGTGTAGTTGTACACTTAGTTTTTTATTTCCAGCAGTTTTACTTTCAGCTCTGATATCTGTTTAGTATAGTTGATCTTTTGCAGGTTAGTCGCTTCGTCTATACGGGGCTTCCCGTATGGGCGGCGGATCTGTTGGCGAGCCCGGGTCGCAGTTTCGACGCCGGGGCGTGACAGATTAGGTGGTATCAGAGCCTAGGTTGTAGGTCATTATGGACTTAGAAACCCTAGGCTTGTGGTTGGACATTAGGATGACTACGTGAGAGTCGTGACTGTTAGCGAGAGTCCTGATTGAGTTTTATACCTCTCCCAAGGGACGGGATGAGTGATTGGCATGTTTATTCTCCTAAGCGATTATGTTGGCTGCAGACAACATAATGCTAAGGAAGGATGACATGTCTTAGACTTTCGCTAGATTGGGTCGAGTGTTGTTTGGTATTGTCCTGATGTTTGCATGTGGATTGCAGGTGGGCACGATGCCTCCCCGACGCAGGGTGCAGACGCGTTCTCAGCCTTCCCCCTCCGATGAGCCTGGGCAGGAGGAGCCAGCACAGTGTCAGCAGAGTGAGGTACAGGAGCTTCGGGCTCAGATGGCTCAGTTGTCAGAGACCTTGCGACGCCAGGAGGAGACCTCTCAGCGTCAGGAGGAGACCTTGCGACGCCAGGAGGAGGCCTCGCAGCGCCAGGAGGAGGCTTCCCGACGCCAGGAGGAGTCCTTGGGTCGGATGATTCTTATGTTAGAGCAGAGGTCACAGCCGGTGGTAGCACCCCCTGAGAGTTCGCCTGTGCCTTCTTCGCCAGCTGCAGCGCCCCCTGTGATTCCGTCAGCACCGGCAGTTCCTGTCGAGCCGGTTCCGTGCCGACCACCGTCTGGGTCGACGGGACCTTTTACTTCTTCTGAGCAGTGTGCAGCGGTGGATCTGTTGATGAGGTTTCGCCGGTTCGATCCACCTCGTTTCTCTGGTCTGGGTGCTGAGCCGTGGGAGGCCGAGACTTGGGTTACGGCCATGGAGCGTCACTTTGAGAGTTTGTTTGTTGAGGATCGGTTTCGGGTCTTCTTGGCAGCGCATTATCTGGAAGGCAACGCCGAGGCTTGGTGGCGGCGTGTGCGACCCGCTGGTCCGCCAGGGACGCAGCTTCTTCCCTGGGCGGAGTTCCGCAGTCTTCTTTTGGGGGCCTTCTTTCCTGAGAGTGTACGGCAGAGATTAGAGGAGCAGCTGAGGAATCTCCGCCAGGGAGATCGGCCCGTGCATGCATACATAGCTGAATTCAATCAGCTGTTGGCTAGTATGCCTCACGTGGCCAGGGACGAGGCTCACCGGATCTACATGTTTGAGCGGGGGCTGCGCCGGGACATTTATCAGCTTGTTCGCTCCCGCAGATTGCAGACTTTGGAGGCCTCGATGGAGCAGGCGTTATATGTTGAGTCTGGAGAGGCAGTCATGGCAGAGGTGGCTCCAGCCCCTGTAGCGATTCCAGGGGCGAAGCGCCCGGCGCCGATGGATGAGGGGCAGTCTAGTCGGCAGCGACCTCCGAGATCTCCACGATCTCATCCTGAGGGTCGTGGGTTTCGTAGGCGCCGGAGATCAGGTGGGCCCTCGCAGCAGCAGCAGTATCAGCAGCAGCGACAGGAGCGGTGCGTCATCTGTGGCGGGCCCCATCCACCGTCGCAGTGTGATCAGAGACGGGGGCGGTGTTTCCTCTGTGGAGAGTCAGGACATTTCCGCGCAGCTTGCCCTCAGGCCGTTTTGTCAGTGCGACCCCTTGCTACAGCACCTCCCTTGCCAGTTCAAGAAGCGGAAGCCCCTCCGGTACACCGTCAGACAGAGTGGGGTACGACGTCGAGACAGGCGGGACGACGATCTTCGGCACCCAGTGGACGGTTTAATGCAGTCCTGGTGGAGGACACTCCGGCAGCAGATCATGTCGCGGCAGGTATGATTTTATTTCAGTTAGCTGAATTGAGCATTTCGTTACCGCTGCATCCTTCTGCATTAATAGTTGAGCATCTGCATCAGCATCTTTGCATGGGTGTGGGTTAGGAATTTGGCTACATGTTTTAGCAATTGGATTCTTCCCCGTATCCTACGAGTTGAGGAGGTTCGCGGTGTAGGATCAGTGTAGTTGAGACTTGGGACTTCACCGGCTGATGTGACGATTCAAGGACAGCTTCAGGACTTGGTTTGAGCACACATGTTGGACTGGTTGATGCGGTGCAATGCTACGACTGATGATGGATTGAGAGCAGTTACCCTTCTGCGAGTTGGACTGGAGGAGTTCGTTTTCTCGGATTGTCGGCGTATCCTTCCAGCAGCAGCAGCAGCTTCAGCGGCTTTGGACAGACGCCACCTCAGGAGCAGTTGTGACGTTTAGGACTAGGGGTTGCGTTCTTAGGAGTCTCGTTAGTGGTAGCATTCGTTTTTGTTGCCACAGCAGGAACGGCACCAACACTTCTCTCCCTTTTCTCGCCTTAGTACTGAAATTTACGAACAGGACGAAAACTTCGAAAGATTGCTCCAGAAATGGAGACAGTGCCCGAACCTGTTCTTGTTTGATTGGGGCGAAGGCACTGATCTTTCGAAATTTTTGAACTTTTCGCTAATTTCAGCTGTTTTCTAAATCGAGGGTTGGGGTTGATGACTTTCCTGCTGGTGGAGCCGTACCTTTCTTGTTAGTTTAGTGTTTGTGTTCTTTGGTTGTTTTGATTGTTTTGTTTTGTTGTGGTGGTGTGTTGTTGTTTCGGGGACGAAACTTCCTTTTAGTGGGGGAGGATGTGGTGACCCTGACCCCTGTGTAGCTTCTCCCATGAACCGTGGTGTAGAACACCTAGTGTTGGTGTATCTGGCCCATAGTGCGTCAAAGGGATGCCACTGATGGACCCTGTGTGATATCCACAGCTGGATTGGCCTTCGGCTGCATTTGCCGAATTTTCGAAATGGTTTTGGGCCAAACAGAGGTTGGATATGGATTCAGCGTGGAAAAACGCTTGAAAACGGCTATTTGCTTGTTTGATTCTGAGTCCGGATGCCCAAAAACGGACTCCCGGAAGTTTTCGCTGAATTTCGGTGCATGGGAGGGGCCGTGGACCGCCGGCTGCCACGTGGCGGCCCATGATTGGCCGGTCCGCAGCGCTCGGTCCACAGAGGGGCGCGGCTGGGTGCACGGACCCGGCGCATGGACACGTGGCGCCGCCTGATTGGCGGGCTCGTGATGCGCGGTTCACTGAATTTGACCGGCTGGTGCACTGTTTGAACGCCGGTGCAGGATTTCTGCGCGGGACCCACGTTTCGGCCTCCGATTGGCAGGCGCTGGGGGATCGGTCCACGGAGTTCCCCGCGCGGGTGCATAGACCCGGCGCAGGGACACGTGGCGGCTGCTGAGTGGCGGGCTCAGCTTACGCGGTGCACGGTGTGGGTGAAGTCCCGCCTCGGGACAGTGGGCGCACAGGGGGGCGCTGACGCGGCTGTCGGCCGCACTCGAGTGCGCCACGCGTCGCAACGCGAGCGGTGGCCGTACTCGAGTGCGCCACGCGTCGGCACGCGGTTGGTGGTCCGTACCTACCCCGCTGACCGCGGGAGGGCTACGTGGCGCGCAGCGAAGACCCCCGCACCGCTGTTTCCTGTTATGGGGTGACGTGGCCGCACCAGGATTTTCCGGGCGGCTACAGTAACTCGCCCTGCGCCCGAATTCGGGCGCCCGAAAGTTCGGGTGCGCCCGAAAGTGGGGACCCCCTTGGTATTTCTTCATTTGTTTCTGCAGCCTATTTAAGGCCCGAGCTTCCTTCCTCTTGGACTTTTTGGCATTTCCGAGCTTCAAACCGAGGAGAGCCCTTTACCAAAGTTGTTCCCCACATTTCGCATCCATCTGCAGAGTTTGGAGATTTTTGGGGGCACGCTTTTCGAGATACCTATTTTCTTGGCGCGGCGCGACGCTCCTTCTTCGGTGTTCCTTCCGTCGCTCTTCGGTGTACGAGCTCTCCCGACCTACTCCGACCATCTTTTTGAGCGATTTCTTCGCCGCTGGATTCGTAACAGGTGAGGCTACGATTTTGGGTTTCACGAGCATTTTCAGATTTCGCGTTTTTCGAGGTGTTTTCTTGTGCTCATTGGGACCCCTTTTGCTGTGAGCTTTTGGTGAGGACAGCAGCTTCCTTTGAGGATATCTTCGCGCACAGATCTCGGATCGAGGTGATTCAAGAGGCAAAATTCATCTACTTCTCGCAAGGAATCTCCTGGATTTTTCTCAGATTTTTATGGATTTTTCACGAAGGTGAGAACCTCCTTTTTCTGTGGTTCTTTGTTACAGAAATTCTGTTCAGATTGGATTGGGGTGTTCCCCTTGCCGGATTTTTATCTCAGCGTAGGAAGCTCCGTTTTGGACGTGCAGGTACTTGTTTCGAAGCTATCGACGCGAGGAACGCCGGGTATTTTTGTTGGAATTTACTGAGCTCTGTCTACAGGTGAAATTTCAGCATCTGTATAGCTGAAATTTAGCAAGTGATTTTTGGACAGATTTTGGGGAATTAAGTGTTTTAGTAACCTTGTGTTATACCAGGTGGGATTTTGGACTGTATTTGGGCATACCGTACTGTGAGTTGCTGTTCTTGGGTATTCAGCTGTAGAGCTTCGGGCAGTTCAGCGTCTTCAGGTGGGTGGCTTTGCTTTCAAGATCTATGGACTGTGCTCTAATTCTATCGTTATAGAATCATGCATGATAGGGATTGGACTTGGGTAGCATGCTAGAAGTTGGAATTGTTGTTCCTAGTATTATCTGTTGATCTTGTGATCTTTTACTTCCTTCTATCATGTTAAATATTTGTTCTCTTGGAACCTGACCTAGCACCCCTGTCATATGTTGCATGTGTAACCAGACTAGTAGAAAACCCTCACTTGGGCTAGGGTTATTTATGTTTAGACATCCACACATTATGTTTCATTCCTGGACTTAGTGTTATCCTCGCCCGGGTAGTGGGCCGAGCGGTCGGGACTTCTTATTAGTGTGGGTTGCATTTGCACTCGTGCTTGGGAGCAGAGTGGAGTCTGGTAGATGTAGCGGATTGCTTGTCTGTACCGGGAACCGTTTGGGGTAAATGGTGATCCCGGGAGGTCTTGTTTTCCCCTGTTTGGGGTTGTCGCCACTGTGTTAGTGGTAGTAGTTTATTAGTGTTAGCCGGACCTAGAACCCAGAGCCCTTTTCGACATACACATGATTTTAGTCTACCAATGTTTTCTTCCAAGCATCGAAGGGCCGCTGGAGTCTGTTCTTGTTTGATTGGACAAAGGCATCAGCCCTTCGGGGTTTGGGTAAAACACTTATTTTTCTAATTGTTTTCCTAAAAAGAACTAAAATCATTAAATATGGATTTCTTCTAGATCAAAATGATTTTCAATAACAAATGTCACCTTTTTCCTGTAAATCTCCCCACTCGAAAGGATTCGAGTGGTCTGGGTTCTAGGGGCCGTTCCTCTGTCGGGACGAAAGCCACGGGGGCCGAGCCTGGAACCTGTTCTTGTTTGATAGGGTTGTAGGTGTAGGTCTCCCGGGACTTTCGGGCCCTGTTGGTGTCTTCTGCGAGTTGTACTGTGATTATTGCTTTCCCGAACTATAAGGGATCGGGAACTTCGATAGTCGGAGCCTAGAGTCTGTTCTTGTTTGATAGGGTTCTTAGCACCGGTCTATCGGGTTTCCGAACCCTTATGGTGTCGGTCTTCCTGGTGAGTTTGGTGGTCTGTTGTGGGAGCCGTCTGGTGGACGGTGGCCCCAGCTGTGTGACTTCCAGCTTGTGGTTGAGAGTTGGTGTTGTTGGTCGATCTTGTTGATCGTGGTTTGGACTTTAGCCTGCATGAGCCATATTGAGCTCGACAGAGATACGCGGATACTTTCCTCGGTGGGGTCGCTCCCCTCGAGAGCCACTCCGGAGTTGGGCCTGTTACTTGCTATCGCGACTTGTCGACGCCGTCCCTCTGGCTGGGCCAGTTTTCACGGACACCCTACGGTAGACCCGTCCTGTTGAGGATGTGCGGCAGTAGGTGGGCGCAGGTTTGACTGGACCCTTTGCGGCAGTCAGTATAGATTTGGTGGGTATATTGTGTGTGTTAGTAGATGCATCATGTTTCCATCTGTTTCATTTTCTTGAGCATCTAGATAGAGGCATAGTAGCTGTAGAGTTACTTTTCCAGCCCTTTCATTTCAGTATTATTATTGTTACTTTATGCCTCTAGTAGACTTAGTGGGCAGACCGTCGGGCTTGTTGGCGGCACCCACTGAGAACTACTTGGGACGTAGTTCTCACACCCGTCGTGGTGTCTTTTCCCACAGGGACTTCTACTCCTGTTCCAGTTGCTCCTGGTGTTGCTTCTTCTGATCGAGGTAAGGGAGTCGCGCGCTAGTTCCCTGCCAGTCATCGTCCTGAGAGTAGATGTACCCTTACTACTTTTGTGAGTTCATGTGGAGAGAACTTGTAGTGAGGTATAGAGTTGTATTTATTTTACTGCTCGAGAGATGTCTGTATTTTGGTGAGGTTGGATTGTACTATTTGAGAGTGTAGTTGTACACTTAGTTTTTTTATTTCCAGCAGTTTTACTTTCAGCTCTGATATCTGTTTAGTATAGTTGATCTTTTGCAGGTTAGTCGCTTCGTCTATACGGGGCTTCCCGTATGGGCGGCGGATCTGTTGGCGAGCCCGGGTCGCAGTTTCGACGCCGGG
>JAQOTM010001731.1:0-28786 GCA_029168755.2 Tillandsia fasciculata
GTATCAGCAGCATCAGCGAGATGACTGTGTCATTTGTGGTGGGCCGCATTCTGCGCCGCAGGGTGACCACAGGCAGGGCACAGATCATGGTCTTGTCCTAAAGCGGGGTCATCAGTCGCATTGGCAGTTTCGGCCCCTCCTCCTCCGCTTTCTAGACAGGCGGAGCTTCGACAGGTTATGGCCAAGAGTTAGGGCAACTTCTTCGCGGCAGTCCGACGGACGACCACCCCCGAGCGAGAGCGTCTATGTCGCACAGGATGAGGATTCGGGGGCAGCTAGCCACGTGGTGGCAGGTATTAATCTTATCTCCCCTCACGCACTTTGAGCGTTATTTGTTACCGGAGCATCGCATTCATTCTTCTGTAGGGCATTTGCTTTGTTGTATGGGCTAGAGATAGGCCCTTAGCTTGTGCTCGTGAGGTTCAGATACCTGATCACTGTTTGCACATAGATGAGTGTTATTGGTCCTGCCTGTGCAGTTGGGGCCCTGGTTTTTTGCCCTGTTGATCTTTTGGCCCTTCCTCAGCTCCGGGATTTCGAGGTAGGTGTTTGTATAGGAATGTGAGGATCTGAGGCCTTGATGCTTGAGTGATGCCACACGTTGATACACGGGTGATGATGCCACACCGTTGATACACGGTGGTGAGGCCACACGTTGATACACGTGGTGATGCCACGCCGTTGGTGCACGACAGTGATGCCACGTCGTTGGTGCACGGCAGTGATGCGCAACTCGTTGTTGCGACGGCAGTGATGCCACGTTGTAGGTACACAACGGTGAGAGTTTGTGGATGTTTCGGACTTTGACCGCGAGTTTGGGCATCAGCTTTATGATCGCCTTGTGAGCCAGTTTTCGGTCCCGTCACACGACGGTTTGGTCCCGTCAGGGTGTTCTTTATTAGTTGAGGGATCGACTTCGACCCTGGGTCCGTTGGGGTTATGATAGCATGAGTGACCAACTGTGGCATGGGATTGGGTCTCTTGAGGATCCCTTTTGAGGTTAGCCTGCAGTTGTGTAGTCCACTCGTGGTTTCGGATCGGGAAGTAACGAGTGAAGACCCCAATTTTTGGATTCCCTTCCTTATTGGATGAATGTGCGGGTATGCTTCGGGTCGCCTTGTTGAGGTTGGCACCATGATGTGGTTTGGTGCGTGTTGAATTAGTGGTTATTTCCCTTTTCCCCAGCCTTTGATTGGAGTCCCTTGGGTATTTCACATCTCAGCTCAGGAGTGATGTGTTTTTCTCGCCCGTGATTTACTTGCCCTTTGAGATCTGTGATTTTTGGAGTACGAGGGACGCCCGTTGCAATTTCTGGCTCGAGAGATAGAGAATTGCACATCGGGCCATACCATACTGTGTTGTTGTTGTGTTGTTGTTGCGGAGTAATCACGGGGAGTGAGTGATGTTTCGGGAGCTGGAGGCGTATTGATGGAAAACCTATCGCGGTAATTGTGACTCCTGATGGGACTTGATCTAGTTTCGAGGACGAAACTTTCTTTAGTGGGGGAGGGTGTGAGGTCCCGGAATCCCCCTGCGTAGGTTGCCGGTTGTTGGGCAGCTTTTAGTGGCCGTTGGGAGTGTTTGTGCGCTTGTCGGGCACGAGAAATGGATTTATGGTGCAATTTGGGATTTAGCTTGCATCACTGGAGGCCTGCGTGGTGCGTCTGTAATGGTTGCGCACAATTTGACACAAGTGGTGGACTTCGGGCTTAAAAGGAGACCCCGTGGAAATTGGAGGACCCGTCGGGTGTTTGGAAGTGGTTTCGCGGCGATTCAGATGTCAAATTGGACCTGGGTGAAGTTTGGATAAAAGTTTACCTCTCCGGTCGCCTTCGGAAATTTTTAGAGTGAAATTCGGCATTTCGGACTTCAGAAATGGGCCCGGCGCGGAAAATCGGATCGAGGTGGGGCATTCGGCAAATTTTCGGTTAAGAATTTGGAGAAACGGACATCGTTTTTTGGATTCAATCGCGAAATCGCTAAGAATGGACTATTTACTTGTTCGTTTTGGAGCCCGGATGAACTGCGCGTTTTTCAGAGGCAGCGCGGCACGTTTCCCGAGGCGAGGCGGAGCGGACGGATCCGAGGTGCGCGGCAGTATGGCGCGGCAGGTGCGGCCTTCGGCGCGCGGTCACGCGGGGCCGCCACGTGGCGGGCCCCCGTGGCGCCCCACTCGCGGGCGCGGGGGCGCGCGCCTTGTGTCGCGCGCGGTGTCCGGCGCCTGCGCGGTGCCGTGTAACGCGCACGTGTGGCGGGGCGTTACCGAGCGCCGCGTGGCGCTGTGGGACCGCGCGTGGACCGGGCGCGCGCGCCCATGCACCGTGGACCGCGGTGGAGCCTCCCATTGGCTCCACCATGGACCCTGGCTCCGTGGACCACCCTTCTCTTTTTCTTCTTCTTCTTCTTCTTGCTTTTCTCCCCCGCGGCCTTTTCCTCCTCCATTTTCCTTCTTCCTTCTTCACCCGAGCGGAGAGGGAGTGACGAGGAGATTTTGGAGGATGTGGCGGTGCGCCGTGGACCGCGCGAGCGCGCGAGGTGTTCCGTTGGAGAGCAGTTGGGTGGCGCGACGCAGTCGGGTAGGTCCCGCTTTTTGATTTTACGGTGTTTTTGGCACAATTTTGGGGCGTTCTTTGGACAGTAATTAACCCTCTTACTCTTATCTGTGTTAGGGCCCGTGTTTTACTGCTCGTTTTGCGTGCGGACCCGGAGGCATGCACCGTTTGCGTGCGGACTTCGTTTTGCGCGCGAGTTTCCGGGCACCGTGCTCCGTTTTGCGTGCGGGACCCCGTGGCGTGCACCGTTTTGCGGTGCGGACTCCGTTTTGCGTGCGGGTTCCGGCACCGTGCTCCGTTTTGCGTGCGGACCCCTGCGGCGTGCACCGTTGTGCGTGCAGACTCCGTTTTGCACGCGGGTTCCGGCACCGTGCTCCGTTTGCGTGCGGACCCCGCGGCGTGCACCATTTTGCGTGAGGGACTCCGTTTTTGCGCGTGGATTTTGGCACCGTGCTCCGTTTTGCGTGCGGACTCCGGCAGCGATCTTTTGCGTGCGGAATCGCGTGAGGCCATTGAGTGACTACGAGCAATTGGTGGCTTATCGAGGTGGGTGGCCTTATCTCCAAGTTTTATGGACTGTACAGTAATTCTACTGATGTAGGGACTATGCATGATAGTTTATTTTTGGGTTATTAGCATGCTATATTGTAGGAATTGTTATTCCTTTTATCATATGTTAATATAGTTTATATTGGAACTTGACCTAGCACCCCCGTCATATGTTGCATGTGTAACCAGACCAGTAGAAAACTCTCACTTGGGCTAGGATTATTTATTGGTGAGACACCCACACTGTTTTTCTATTCCTGGACATAGTGTTTATCCTCGCCGGGTAGTGGCCGAGAGGTCGGGACTTTCTTTAGTGGGGGATGCTTTTGCACTCGTGCTTGGGAGCAGAGTGGAGTCTGGTAGTTGTAGTGGGTTGCTTATCTGTGCCTGGAGCGTTTGGGTAAATGGTAGTAGCCCGGGAGGTCTTGTATTCCTGTTGTGCTGTCGTGGGAGGGAGCCGTTTGGTAGACGGTAGTCCGGGCCGTCGAGTATCTTCCGGTCCGGTTTGTTGGAAACCGTTGGGGTTGACGGTGGTCCCAGTCGTTGAGTGTTTCCCGACGTGTGGAGACCGTAAACCCCGTACAGTTTTTCCGACTGAATCTACAGTTGAGAACACCATTGTTGGTGTATCTGGCCCAAGGTGCATCAAAGTGGTGCTACTGTTGGACCTGAGTGGTATCTTTTACTGTTTGGCCTTCGGCTGGGTTTGCCGAAATTTCGGGAAGGATTTTGGCCAAACAGAGGTCGGATTTGGATTCAGCACGGAAAAACGCTTGAAAACGGCTATTTATTTGCCAAATTTGGAGTCCGGATGACCAAAAACGGGCTACCGGAAGTTTCGGGGGAAAACGGGTGCATGGGGGGTGACCGTGGACCGGCTGGTGCCACGTGGCGGCTCGGGATTGGCCGGCCCACGCCGCCTCGGTCCACGGGAAAGGGCGCGGGTGCATGGACCGCGGGGCGGGCCACGTGGCGCAGCGGATTGGCGGGTGCGCGCGGCTCGGTCCAGGGAAAAATGCGGAGCGGCGCGTGGACCGGGTGCAGGACACGTGGCGCAGCGGTATTGGCGGGTCTACGCGCTCCCGGCCCACTGGGATCTTCAGCGGTGAGCGGGGGCGGCGGAGCGGTCGACGCGTGGCAAGGCGCCACGCGTCGCCACCCGCGTCGCCCCGCCGCTGTAGCGGGTGACACGCGGCGCGCGCTCTGGGGCCCCGCACGGCTGTACCGTGTTCTGGGGGTACGTGGCGGGCGCCCAGGAGGGTTGGACGGCATCTGGTCCGACCCGGGCCGCGCCGGATCCGCCGGGCTAACGGGTTGGATCCGGGAAACCCATTAAGCCTATTTAGGCTATTTTACTGAGTTTAACCCCATTTTTCACCCTTTTCCTTAGGGAATTTCGCAGTGAGGCCTTAAGAAGAAGTCTTCCTCTGCCAGAGACCTTTCCAACAGTAGCTTCCCGGAGTTGTGGTGGTGCACGGTTTCCGAGGTTGGCCGTTTTCCGTCGCGGCGCGCTTAGTTCATCTTCGACCCGTTTTGCGTCGTCTCGGTGCGCAGACTCTCCTGGTTTATCCGACACCCGATTTCGACGATTTTTGCGCCGTTGGACTCACGACAGGTAGGGCTTGGATTTTGATATTCAAAGTTTTCCCAAATTAATTTCGGATTTTGGAGGTATTTGAGCTTTCTGTTGCCCCTTTTTCTTTGCGGATTTTTGGACAGCGACACAGTGTTTTGGCTGTATCTTCGCGTACAGACATCGGATCGAAGTGATTCAAGAGCCTAAATTCATCTACTCTTCGCGAGGAATCTGCTGTATTTTTCTCAGGACTTGAGGAGAGTGTCTCGAAGGTGAGAATCTTCTCTCTTTCCGAATGTTAGTCTGGGGAAATTTCTACAGTTGGGTTGAGGTTATTTTCTTGCCGGATTTATTTCTCAGCGTAGAAAGCTCGGATTTGGACGTGCAGGTAGTCGTTTCGAAGCTATCGACGCGTAGATCGCGGGAATATTTTATTCGGATTTTTCTGAGGACTCCCAGCAGGTGATTTTTGGCCATCTTTGCAGCGGAATTTCCGTATGTTAAATCTGACAGTTTTGAGAGGAATATTATGTAACAACAGTGTAGTTTCTGTACCAGGAGCAGAGTGGACTGAGTTGGACCCTGTGGACTCTGTGTAGCTGCCATCTTTGGTATTATCCGCTGTGGGACTTTTGACAGTGCGACTGTTCAGGTGGGTGGCCTCGCTCTCAGAATTTACGATCTGCACACTAATTCTAGCTGATTAGGGATGTGTTTGTATTAATGTTACCTCCAGTGTAGCATGTTAGAGAGCATGAGTTGGGATTACTTATTTGTTCAGTTAGCATGTGTTTCATATCAGTATTCTCCACATCATTATTATTGCTATCTTTGGACTTGACCTAGCACCCCTGTCATATGCAGCATGTTCAACCAGACTAGTAGAAAACTCCAACTTGGGCTAGGTTACTTTATTGCTCTAGACACTCCACTGTCATCACTATTTCATCTGGACTTTGTTTCTTCCTCGCCCAGATAGGGGGCCGAGGGGTCGGGTTATTAGTGGGGTGCATTTACACTCGTGTCGGGGGACCGAGTGGAGTTTGATAGTCAGTTCATTGATCAGAGTGTCTTTGGGAGTTGTCTGAGTGACAGTGGGTCTCGGCTGTGTTGTGTTCCAGCCAGTGAGTGAGACAGGATTTCTTTGATTACAGTCGATCTTGTTGATCGTGGATTTGGATTATAGCCTGCATGGGCCACATTGAGCTCGACATAGATGCGCAGATACTTGCTCGGTGGGGTCGCGCCCCTCGAGTGCCACTCCGGAGCTAGGCGGGTTACTTGCTATTGCGGCTTTGTCGATGCAGTCCTTCTGGCTGGGCCTGTTTGGCAGCCACGGACACCCTACGTAAGGCCGCTCCTTCGGGACGTAACGGCAGTAGGTTGGCGCAGGTTTGACTGGACCCGATGTGGCAGTCATTGTGGATTGGGTGATTTGAGTTGGGAGTCAGTAGTGGTATCAGTCTTCTTCTGTTTCACTCCTTGAGCATCTAGTTAGAGGCATAGTAGCTGTAGAGTTATTTCATCAGCATTTCTTTCCAGTATTTCATTTGTTACATTATGCCTCTAGTGGACTTAGTGGGCAGACCGTCGGTCTTGTTGGCGGCACCCACTGAGAACTACTTGGGGATGTAGTTCTCACACCCGTCGTGGTGTATTTTTCCCCAGGGACCTCTACTTCTGTTCCAGTTGCACAGGTTGCTGATCCAGCTGATCGAGGTAAGGGAGTCGCGAGTTAGATCCCTACCAGGTGTCTCTGAGAGTAGCTGTACCCTCACCTTTTGAGAGTTGTTTTGAGTGATCTTGTAGTGAGGATCGAGTTGTACTCTTTTTATTTTGGAGTGACTTATGTATGTATGTGAGGACTGGGTCTGTACATATACTTAGAGTTGTTTTATTTCAGTTCAGTATTTTCGTTTCATCTCTGATACCTGTATAGTATAGATGCTCATTTGCAGGTTAGACGCTACGTTTCTACGGGGCTTCCCGTAGGGACGGCGGATCTGTTGGCGGGCTCGGATCGCAGTTTCGATCCGGGGCGTGACAGATTAGAGTGGTATCAGAGCCTAGGTTGTAGGTCAGTGAGGACTTAAAAACCCTAGGCTTGTGGTTGGACCCTAGGATGACTTACGTGAGAGTCGTAACTCTGTTGCGAGAGTCTTGATTGGGTTTTATACTCTCCCAGTGGATGGGGTGAGAGACTGACATATTTTCCTTCTGTGGCGACTATGTTGGCTGCAGACAACATAGTGCTATTGGGAAGGGAGATATGCCTGAGGACTTTCGCGAGATTGGGTCGAGTGTGATTTGGAGGTTCTGACTGTTCTTTCTTCCTTCTCAGGGAAGTGATGCCTCCGCGACGCGGGATGTTTACGCGTTCGCAGCCTTCTTCCT
This sequence comes from Tillandsia fasciculata, assembly GCA_029168755.2. Taxonomy (NCBI): domain Eukaryota; kingdom Viridiplantae; phylum Streptophyta; class Magnoliopsida; order Poales; family Bromeliaceae; genus Tillandsia; species Tillandsia fasciculata. The sequence goes on from JAQOTM010001731.1 coordinate 7,072, forward strand.
CGGTGCCTGAGCAGGAGGGCTCGGGACCAGGACGTCAGGATGAGGTACAGGAGCTCCGAGCCCAGATGGCACAGATGTCGGAGGTTATCCAGCGCCAGGAGGAGACCTCTCGTCGTCAGGAGGAGGCCTTGGGCAGGATGATGGCTTTGTTGGAGCAGAGGTCGCAGCCAGAGGTGGCACCCCGTGAGAGTGCGCCTGTACCTTCTCCCCCAGTTGTGGCACCCCCTGTTGTTCCTTCAGCACCGGCAGTTTCCGTGGAGCCGGTTCCTAGCAGACCAGCATCGGGGGCGACGGGATCGCTGACTTCAGCTGAGCAGCGGATGGTGGTAGAGTTGTTGATGAGGTTTCGCCAGTTGGACCCACCCCGTTTTTCTGGTATGGGAGCTGAGCCGTGGGAGGCCGAGACTTGGGTCACGGCCATGGAGCGTCATTTTGAGAGTTTATTTATCGAGGATCGCTTCCGGGTCCTTTTGGCTTCTCATTTCCTGGAAGGCAACGCCGAGGCGTGGTGGCGGCGTGTGCGACCGGCTGGGCCGCCGGGGACGCAGCTTCTCTCATGGGCGGAGTTTCGCAGCCTTCTTTTGGGAGCCTTCTTCCCCGAGAGCGTCCGACAGAGACTGGAGGAGCGGCTGAGGACTCTTCGTCAGGGAGATCGTCCCGTGCAGGTGTACATAGCCGAATTTAACCAGCTGTTGGCTAGTATGCCTCACGTGGCCAGGGACGAGGCACATCAGATCTACATGTTTGAGCGAGGGTTGCACCGGGATATTTATCAGCATGTTCGTTCCAGCAGATCGCAGACTCTTGAGGCTTCGATGGAGCAGGCACTATATGTCGAGTCTGGAGAGACAGTGATGGCGGAGGTGGCGCCAGCCCCAGCAGTGATCCGGGGGCAAAGCGCCCAGCACCAGTGGATGAGGGGCAGTCAGGTGGACAGGGACCCCCGAGACCTCCGCGACCTCCTTCGCAGGGTCGTGGGCATCAGGGGCGCCAGAGATCAGGAGCACCCCGTCCGTGGCAGCAGCAGCGTCGACCATCTCGGCAGCAGTCCTCTCAGCAGCAGCAGTCGCAGCAGCAGCAGCAGCCTCGACGACAGCCACGATCAGACCGGTGTGTCATTTGTGGAGGGCCACACTCCCCGCTTCAGTGTTCCCAGAGTCAGGGCCGTTGCTTTCGATGTGGACAGGCTGGTCATTTCCAGAGAGCGTGCCCCAGAGCAGGTCCTCCAGCTCCTTCCTCGGCTTCGGCACCTACTGTTCCGTACCAGTCAGCTGGGCCTTCTGTGGCCTATGGTAGGCCTGATCATGCCTCATCTTCCTCTCGACAGCCAGATCGACGACCACCAGCACCGAGTGGGCGAGTTTATGCGGCACAGGTGGAGGATACTACCGCCGCGGAGCATGTCGTCGCAGGTATCATTTTGATTTCAGCAGTTCATACTCGAGCTCTTTTTGATACAGGCGCATCGCATTCATTCATTAGTAGAGAGTTCGCATCCCTACATGGTATAGAGGTAGCACCTTTATCACATGCATTAGAGGTTCAGATCCCAGACCATGTTCTGCATGTTGTGGAGTATTGTAGGGAGTGCCCTGTACAGTTGGGACCCTGGATTCTGCCGGCAGACTTGCTCGTGCTGCGGCAGCTCCGGGATTTCGACGTTGTACTTGGTATGGACTGGCTATCTCGGTATTGCGCCACTATAGACTGCAGGGAGAGGACTGTGACTCTTCGTGAGCCAGGGCAGGAGGAGTTCGTATTTAGAGGCTGTCAGAGTACCCTGTTTGCGATGACTATCTCGTCATCGAGAGCTCGGCGGATGTTGAGTAGGGGCTGTACTGCTTTCCTGGCGACGGTCGTTGAGGTGCCTACGGCGGCACCGGGACTCGAGGATATCCCTATCGTCCGCGAGTTCCCGGATGTGTTTCCCTCTGAGCTATCGACTTTGCCGCCGGAGAGGGAGGTTGAGTTTGTGATTGATGTGGTTCCAGGGACCGCACCAATCTCAAAGGCACCTTATAGGATGGCCCCAGCAGAACTGAGGGAATTGAAGGCTCAGTTGCAGGATTTGATGGATGTAGGCTTCGTGAGACCCAGTGTATCTCCGTGGGGGCGCCTGTTTTATTCGTGAAGAAGAAGGATGGATCACTCCGCTTGTGCGTGGATTACCGTGAGCTAAATAAGGTGACCATCCGGAACAAGTACCCGCTACCACGGATTGATGATCTGTTCGATCAGTTGCAGGGTGCATCAGTGTTCTCAAAGCTGGATCTTCAGTCAGGTTACCACCAGTTGAGGGTGAGGGCCGAGGACATCCCCAAGACGGCTTTTAGAACCCGGTATGGGCATTATGAGTTTACAGTCATGCCTTTTGGACTAACTAATGCCCCTGCTGCATTCATGGATTTAATGAACCGGGTGTTTCAGCCGTACTTGGATCGATTTGTCGTTGTGTTTATAGACGACATTTTGGTCTACTCCCGGAGTGAGGTAGAGCATGAGGAGCATTTGAGGATCGTGCTACAGCTTCTGCGAGAGAAGAAGCTATTTGCCAAGCTGAAAAAGTGTGCATTTTGGCTTCGGGAGGTTGCTTTTCTAGGCCACGTCATATCAGCCGCAGGGGTGGCAGTGGACCCGACGAAGATTGAGGCAGTTCGGGATTGGCCTAGACCGACGACGGCTACGGAGGTCCGTAGTTTTCTTGGATTAGCGGTTATTACCGTCGATTTGTAGAGGGTTTTGCGAAGCTCTCTACTCCCCTGACCAGTCTGACGAGAAAGGGGGTGAAGTTTATTTGGTCGGAGCGGTGCCAAGAGAGCTTTGAAGAGCTTAAGAGGAGATTGATCTCAGCGCCAGTTTTAGCTCTACCCGTGATGGGCGACGGATTTGTGATTTACAGTGATGCTTCACACAGCGGCTTGGGTTGTGTCCTGATGCAGCATGGTAGGGTAATTGCCTATGCTTCACGGCAATTAAAGGATTATGAGAAGAATTACCCTACTCACGACTTGGAGCTCGCCGCTGTGGTGTTCGCCCTGAAGTTATGGAGGCATTATCTCTACGGGGAGCACTGTGAGATTTATACAGACCACAAGAGCCTAAAGTATCTATTTACTCAAAAGGAGCTGAACTTGCGGCAACGCCGGTGGTTGGAGCTTTTAAAGGATTATGATTTGAGTATCCTTTATCACCCCGGCAAGGCCAATGTGGTTGCAGACGCTTTGAGCAGGAGATCAGCACAGAGCTTGAGCATGATGATTACTCAGCAGGCACCACTTGTGGAGCAGTTGAGGCGTCTACAGATAGAGGTAGTGTCCCCTGGGGTCTCTGCTAGACTCTTGTCCATGGTCTTGCAGCCCACTCTGTTGGACAGGATTGGTGAGGCACAGAGTGAGGACCCCTACTTGACGAGGATCAGATCGCAGCTTCAGGCAGAGCAGTTAGGGGATTTTTCAGTGGATAGCTCGGGAGTACTGCGGTACAGGGACCGAGTGTGTGTGCCTACTGATTCGGAGATCAGGGATCAGATCTTGAGAGAGGCTCACTATACACCTTATACCGTCCACCCTGGAGGTACTAAGATGTATAGGGACCTTAAGGCACACTTTTGGTGGTCTGGAATGAAGCGGGATATTGGAAGATTCGTGGCTCAGTGTTTAACCTGTCAGCAAGTGAAGGCAGAACATCGGGTACCTGCTGGCAAGTTGCAAAGTCTTCCAATTCCTGAGTGGAAGTGGGATCGCATCACCATGGATTTTGTGACTGGGCTACCGAGATCACAGAGTGGAGCCGACGCAATCTGGGTGATTGTTGATAGACTTACCAAGTCAGCTCATTTCCTACCTGTGCAGATGACTTGGTCCATGGAGCGCTTGGCACAGCTTTATTTGGCTGAGATTGTTAGGCTGCACGGAGTACCAGCGTCCATTGTTTCAGATCGAGACCCGAGATTCGTGTCACGGTTTTGGGGGAGCTTACAGTCAGCCATGGGTACTCAGCTTAGTTTCAGCACGGCATTCCACCCACAGACAGACGGCCAGTCAGAGCGCACCATTCAGACGCTTGAGGATATGTTGCGTGCGTGCGTCATGGATTTTGGAGGAGGTTGGCACCGACACTTACCCCTGGTTGAGTTCGCGTACAACAACAGCTTTCAAGCGAGCATTAAGATGGCTCCGTTTGAGGCGTTGTACGGACGCAAGTGTCGGTCGCCCCTTTATTGGAGTGATGTGGGTGAGAGGAGGACGCTGGGACCAGATTTACTGTTGGAGGCGGAAGAGAAGGTCCGAGTTATACGTCGACACTTGGAGACGGCCCAGAGTCGCCAGAAAAGTTATGCAGATGTTCGGCGACGAGACCTTGAGTTCCAGGTTGGGGATCACGTCTTCTTAAAGGTCTCGCCCTCGAAAGGGGTCAAGAGGTTTGGAGTGCGGGGGAAGCTCAGTCCCCGTTTCATTGGACCCTTTGAGGTGCTTGAGAGGGTAGGCCCTGTGGCGTATAGAGTTGCTCTACCTCCCCGTTTGGCTGGTGTTCACGATGTCTTCCATGTTTCGGCCTTGAGGAGATATGTATTCGATCCATCTCATGTCATCGACTTCGCATCCTTGGATATCGGCGAGGACTTGGTTTACGAGGAGCGCCCATTGCGGATTCTGGCTCGTGAGGTGAGGGAATTGCGCAATCGGGCAATACCTTATGTGAAGGTCCTTTGGAGCAACCATGAGGAACGAGAAGCCACTTGGGAGCTTGAGACGGCGATGCGGGATACCTACCCTTCCCTGTTCGAGATTCCTGATTGAGGTACGCAGGTTTACTTTCCTTTTGTTTCGAGGACGAAACTCCCTTTTAGTGGGGGAGGATGTGGAGACCGTAAACCCCGTACAGTTTTTCCGACTGAATCTACAGTTGAGAACACCATTGTTGGTGTATCTGGCCCAAGGTGCATCAAAGTGGTGCTACTGTTGGACCTGAGTGGTATCTTTTACTGTTTTGGCCTTCGGCTGGGTTTGCCGAAATTTCGGGAAGGATTTTGGCCAAACAGAGGTCGGATTTGGATTCAGCACGGAAAAACGCTTGAAAACGGCTATTTATTTGCCAAATTTGGAGTCCGGATGACCAAAAACGGGCTACCGGAAGTTTCGGGGGAAAACGGGTGCATGGGGGGTGACCGTGGACCGGCTAGTGCCACGTGGCGGCTCGGGATTGGTCGGCCCACGCCTGGTCCACGGGAAAGGGCGCTGGTGCATAGACCGCGGGGCGGGCCACGTGGCGCATGCGGATTGGCGGGTGCGCGCGGCTCGGTCCAGGGAAAAATGCGGAGCGGCGCGTGGACCGGGTGCAGGACACGTGGCGCAGCGTATTGGCGGGTCTACGCGCTCCCGGCCCACTGGGCTCTTCAGCGGTGAGCGGGGGCGGCGGAGCGGTCGACGCGTGGCGTCGCGCCACGCGTCGCCACCCGCGTCGCCCCGCCGCTGTAGCGGGTGACACGCGGCGCGCGCTCTGGGGCCCCGCACGGCTGTACCGTGTTCTGGGGGTACGTGGCGGGCGCCCAGGAGGGTTGGACGGCATCTGGTCCGACCCGGGCCGCGCCGGATCCGCCCGGGCTAACGGGTTGGATCCGGGAAACCCATTAAGCCTATTTAGGCTATTTTACTGAGTTTAACCCCATTTTTCACCCTTTTCCTTAGGGAATTTCGCAGTGAGGCCTTAAGAAGAAGTCTTCCTCTGCCAGAGACCTTTCCAACAGTAGCTTCCCGGAGTTGTGGTGGTGCACGGTTTCCGAGGTTGGCCGTTTTCCGTCGCGGCGCGCTTAGTTCATCTTCGACCCGTTTTGCGTCGTCTCGGTGCGCGGACTCTCCTGGTGTTATCCGACACCCGATTTCGACGATTTTTGCGCCGCTGGACTCACGACAGGTAGGGCTTGGATTTTGATATTCAAAGTTTTCCCAAATTAATTTCGGATTTTGGAGGTATTTGAGCTTTCTGTTGCCCCTTTTTCTTTGCGGATTTTTGGACAGCGACACGGTGTTTTGGCCGTATCTTCGCGTACAGATATCGGATCGGAGTGATTCAAGAGCCTAAATTCATCTACTCTTCGCGAGGAATCTGCTGTATTTTTCTCAGGACTTGAGGAGAGTGTCTCGAAGGTGAGAATCTTCTCTCTTTCCGAATGTTAGTCTGGGGAAATTTCTACAGTTGGGTTGAAGGCTTTTTCTTGCCGGATTTATTTCTCAGCATAGAAAGCTCGGATTTGGACGTGCAGGTAGTCGTTTCGAAGCTATCGACGCGTAGATCGCGGGAATATTTTATTCGGATTTTTCTGAGGACTTCCAGCAGGTGATTTTTGGCCATCTTTGCAGCGGAATTTCCGTATGTTAAATCTGACAGTTTTGAGAGGAATATTATGTAACAACAGTGTAGTTTTTGTACCCAGGAGCAGAGTGGACTGAGTTGGACCCTGTGGACTCTGTGTAGCTGCCGTCTTTGGTATTATCCGCTGTGGGACTTTTGACAGTGCGACTGTTCAGGTGGGTGGCCTCGCTCTCAGAATTTACGATCTGCACACTAATTCTAGCGGATTAGGGATGTGTTTGTATTAATGTTACCTCCAGTGTAGCATGTTAGAGAGCATGAGTTGGGATTACTTATTTGTTCGTTAGCATGTGTTTCATATCAGTATTCTCCACATCATTATTATTGCTATCTTTGGACTTGACCTAGCACCCCTGTCATATGCAGCATGTTCAACCAGACTAGTAGAAAACTCCAACTTGGGCTAGGTTACTTTATTGCTCTAGACACTCCACTGTCATCACTATTTCATCTGGACTTTGTTTCTTCCTCGCCCAGATAGGGGGTCGAGGGGTCGGGTTATTAGTGGGGTGCATTTACACTCGTGTCGGGGGACCGAGTGGAGTTTGACAGTCAGTTCATTGATCAGAGTGTCTTTGGGAGTTGTCTGAGTGACAGTGGGTCTCGGCTGTGTTGTGTTCCAGCCAGTGAGTGAGACAGGATTTCTTTGATTACAGTCGATCTTGTTGATCGTGGATTTGGATTATAGCCTGCATGGGCCACATTGAGCTCGACATAGATGCGCAGATACTTGCTCGGTGGGGTCGCGCCCCTCGAGTGCCACTCCGGAGCTAGGCGGGTTACTTGCTATTGCGGCTTTGTCGATGCAGTCCTTCTGGCTGGGCCTGTTTGGCAGCCACGGACACCCTACGTAAGGCCGCTCCTTCGGGACGTAACGGCAGTAGGTTGGCGCAGGTTTGACTGGACCCGATGTGGCAGTCATTGTGGATTGGGTGATTTGAGTTGGGAGTCAGTAGTGGTATCAGTCTTCTTCTGTTTCACTCCTTGAGCATCTAGTTAGAGGCATAGTAGCTGTAGAGTTATTTCATCAGCATTTCTTTCCAGTATTTCATTTGTTACATTATGCCTCTAGTGGACTTAGTGGGCAGACCGTCGGTCTTGTTGGCGGCACCCACTGAGAACTACTTGGGGATGTAGTTCTCACACCCGTCGTGGTGTATTTTTCCCCAGGGACCTCTACTTCTGTTCCAGTTGCACAGGTTGCTGATCCAGCTGATCGAGGTAAGGGAGTCGCGAGTTAGATCCCTACCAGGTGTCTTCTGATAGTAGCTGTACCCTCACCTTTTGAGAGTTGTTTTGAGTGATCTTGTAGTGAGGATCGAGTTGTACTCTTTTTATTTTGGAGTGACTTATGTATGTATGTGAGGACTGGGTTTGTACATATACTTAGAGTTGTTTTATTTCAGTTCAGTATTTTCGTTTCATCTCTGATACCTGTATAGTATAGATGCTCATTTGCAGGTTAGACGCTATGTTTCTACGGGACTTCCCGTAGGGACGGCGGATCTGTTGGCGGGCTCGGATCGCAGTTTCGATCCGGGGCGTGACAGACCGTATGTTAGCCTGAGTTGTGGGTCGTTCCTGGCTGTGGAGTACCTCCAGCCAGTGTGCTTGTGCTGCGAGCTGTTGGAGAGGCTAGTGTTTCGTGTTGGCCGATCAGCTGAGTCGTCGAGAGTGCTCCGATAGTTGTGCGAGATATTTGGGGGTCTTGAGTCCTACCGTTCTGAGATGAGCGTGGTTTTGTCTTAACCTGCTTTTGCCAATGTTTGATACTCTATGCCGCGCCGTTTTTCTCAGTTGGAGTCGCGCCCCTGAGATGCCGCTGTGGATACGATGGTTGGCCTGTTGAGGCAGTTTTCCGCAGTGGAGGCAACGATGGGCCTGTTGAGGCAGTTTTGCGCGAGGGATGAGTTAGTCACAGGACGCCCCACGTAAATCCCGTCCTCATGTGGATGTGTGGTAGTGGGCAGGTGCGTTCCTAGTCGACAGGCGCAGGCTTGACTGGACCCTTTGAGGCAGTCAGTTCGATTGGGTCGATTGAGCACCTTGGGTGCGAGTGGTCTCATTTACTTTCCTCTGTTCCACTTTTTGAGTATCTAGACAGAGGCATGGTAGCTGTAGAGTAGTTCCAGCTTTTCTTGTTCAGATTTCATTGCACTGTTATCTTTTACCTCTAGTAGACTTAGTGGGCAGACCATTGGCTTGTTGATGGTACCCATTGAGAACTACTGTGGGAAGTAGTTCTCACACCCGTCGTGGTGTCTTTTCCCCAGGGACTTCTTCTTCTGTTCCTGTGCTCCTGTTGCTGATCCTTCTGACCGAGGCGAGGGAGTCGCGAGCTAGTTCCCTACCCGTCGTTGGAGTGTAGCGGTACCCCTTCAGCGGAGAGCTTCAGTAGACTAGTTTACTACTTTTACCTCTGTTGAGAGAACTTTGTTGTGAGGTATAGAGTTGTATTTTATTTTTACAGTTTGAGTTTTATTGTAGTGATGATATTTTTTGTATTGAGAGTTTGTACACTGATGTATTTATTGGAGATATCTCCCTTTTGAGTTTTGTATCAGAGGACTTTGTATACGATCGTATTTGGGAGATGGATATGGTATTATTTTCAGTTGTACAGGGTTTGGATTTCAGTTTTTAGTAGTTTACTTTCAACTCTGATATCTGTATACTGTAGTTGATTCTTTTTGCAGGTTAGACGCTTCGTCTGCACGGCATTTCCGTACAGATGGCGGATCTGTTAGCGAGCCCGGGTCGCAGTTTCGACCCCGGGGCGTGACATGTACAGTGTATCTCACACCCCCTGGGTGACCATTTTTCAGGTCGAGCAGGTGTTGGGATGTCGGGACGAATTGGCGAGGTATCGATATAGAGGTTGACCCTGGACAGCCGAAAAGTTATGTAATAGATGTTGAGAATAAGGAATTTGTATTTCAGTTGTATATTTGTAAAGATAGTTGTAAGGTTTACTTGTAATTTATTTGTAATACGTAGTTAGTACTCTGATGTTGTTGCCAAGCTAGCCGTGCATATATAGAAAAGGCTCAATCCCAAAGGGGATTGGGACTCTTCTATATATGTGGCGGTCTGTCATTGCCCTGGCTGATTTTGCAACTCTGATTAAAAAAAAAAAAAAAAAAAAAAAAATTTTATACACTGGTTTTTGAACTCCGGGTGTGACAAACCACCTCAAGATGGTCAAAATGTCTGTAGGTGAGCATATAGTCCTTTGTTCCCTGTAAATATCTCATAACATTTTTCGTAGCTTTCTAGTGATTAAGGCCAGGGTTGCTCTGGTATCTACCCAGCATCCCAACTGCATACGCTATATCAGGCCTGGTACAGACCTGCGCATACATCAAGTTCTCTACTGCAGAGGCATAGGGCATGCTCTTCATATGTTCTCGCTCTAAATCATTAGTGGGCACTGTTTCTGATTGAATTTATCACCTTTCACAATAGGAGCAACTGTAGGTGCATAATTTGCCATATTAAATATTCTAAAACTCTTTCGATGTAGGCTTTTTGAGATAGACCCAAAATCCTTCGAGATTTATTTCTGTGAATCTTTATGCCAATAACATAAGAAGTTTCACCCATATCCTTCATCTCAAAATTTTTTGAAAGAAATTTTTTTGGTCTCTTTAAGCAAATTTAAATCACTACTTGCAAGCATAATATCATCCACATACGGAACTAAGAAAAATATTTACTCCCACTGACCCTAAGGTATATACACTGATCCACAATATTTTCTATGAAACCAAATGTAGTAATTACATCATGAAATTTGATATATCACTGAGGGGAGGCCTGTTTCAGTCCGCATATAGACTTCTTAGTATGCAAACAAGGTGACTGTTCTCATCTGTGCTAAAACCTTCGGACTGTTGCATGTAGACTATTTCCTCTATATCCCCATTTAGAAATGCAGTTTTCACATCCATTTGATCTAGCTCCAAATCAAAATGAGCCACCAAAGCCATGATAATTCTTAATGAATCCTTCTTAATACCAGAGAAAAGGTTCATGATAATCAATACCTTTTATCTGAGTGAAACCTTTGGCAACAAGCCCGACCTTATATCGCTCTATGTTACCTAAAGAGTCCCTTTTGGTATTGAAGACCTACTTACAGCCAATGACTTTGACTCCTTGTGGTAACACAACGAGATCCCAAACTCTATTTTCTATCATTGGCATCATACCAAAAGGAGGATTTATCTCCCTGCATGGCCTCTGAAAACGTCTATGGGTTTTTATAGTGCCCAACATCATAGTCAGACTCCTGGAGATAGACTACATAATCATCAGAAATTGCCGATCTCTTTTGCCTTGAGGATCTTCTTAAGCCAACAACTTTCTATAGGTTTCATTATGCTATGCAGTTGGCTCTATAATTGTCTGTTCCTCTTGGGAAAGCTCTTCATAAGGAGGTTCAACTAGTTCAGCATTTTCATACTCTATGATTGTCTCCAATATGGTCATCATATTGATCTCTTGGAAGAGCAACGAAATCATCATCTCTTGATGGATTGAATCCCTTATTTCCTCAAAATTCATCTTTTAAGTAACAACACTCCCACTAGCTTCAGAATCCTCAAGAAACTTGACATTTCTGGTCTCACTATCTTGGATGAGTAATTTGGGCAATAAAATATTAATCCCTTGGAGTTTACTGTATAGCCAATGAAGTATCTACTGACTGTTCGGGAGTCCAACTTCTTTATATGTGGGTTATAAACCCTCACCTTGGCTGACATCCCCATATATGCAGGTGATTTAAACTAGGCTTCCACCCTTTCCATAACTCAAAAGGAGTTTTGGAAACAACCTTCGATGGGATCCTATTAAAACATACACTGCTGTCTTTAGTACTTCACTCCAAAGAGATGATGGAAGACAAGAGTTGTTAATCATACTCCTTATCATGTCCATAAGTGTTCTATTCCTCCTTTCGGCAACACCATTTTGTTGGGGCGTGTCAGGCATTGTATACTGAGCAGTGATGCCTTCACTTCGAGGAATTGAGCAAATGGACCGTTATTTGACCTTTATCCGTATGTCTTCTATAGTACTCGCCCCTCTGTCGGACCTCATAATTTTGATTTTTCTATCCAATTGTTTCTCTACCTCAACCTTATACGCTTTGAAAGCATTGAGTGCTTCAGCTTTTTCAAATAAGAGATAGAGATATATGTATCTAGAGTGGTCATCAATGAATCAGATAAAATATCTCTGACCATTGAAACAAGGAATAGAAAAAGGTTCACAGATATCTGTATGTATGATCTCAAAAATTTCAGAACTCTTTCTTGCACCTTTAGTGGTATTTGTGTTGGCATGCTTTTCCTTTATGCATTCCACACAAATATCAAAATCGGTAAAGTCAAGATCTTTTAGGATCTCTTCTTTCACCAATCGCTTTATTCTCTCTAAAGAGATATAAGCTAAACGCTTGTGCCACAAAGAAGAGGAGTTTTATTAAGAATGTTTCTTTTAATGCCAATGCTATGATTAACATTAAAGTTATTCACAAAAGATTGATTCAAATTAAATTGTACAAATCATCTACCAAACAACCATTGCCAACAATAACATTATCAGAGAAGATAGTAAAAGATTATTTTCAATTAAAAACTTAAAATCTTTATTTCTCGGTTTAGAAATGGAAACTAAACTTCTAGAAACTTAGGAACATAAAAAGTGTCCTCAAGTTTAAGTACAAACCAGCGTTAAGTTCTAAAATATAGTTTCCTACAGCTTCAACTTGAGATTTATTTCCTTCTCCACTAATTAAAATCCTTTCATTTGGCTTCAACATTTTTAGGCTGTGAAAACCCTGCATGGTATTTGAGATGTGTACAGTAGTGCCAGAGTGTGAGGACCCGGATTTCTACAGAAATTTTCGCAGCATTAAAATGACTTCTGGAAGCTTACACGGTGTAATGGAGCTTATACGATCGAAATCGGACCTCAGAAATGAACCCGACGCGAAAATCGGATCAAGTGGGCTTTTTCGGGGGCTTCCGGCAAAATTTTGGATGAGAATTTGGAAAAATGGACAGCGGATTTGGACTCAGCGCGCGAAAACGATCAAAACGGACTATTTACTTGAATTTTTGGCCAAAAGTTACTGTTCACGCCGGAACAGTAACTCCGGCGACCGGCGGGCGGCGCAGCGGCGGAGCACGGCGGAGCGCAGCGGCGCAGCGGCGGAGTAGGGCTGCGGGCAGCGCGGGCAGGCGCGCAGGCGGGCTGGTCCACAGGCGAGGCGTGCACCGGGAGTACCGAGAACAGGGTTTGCCACGTGGCATATCCTGATTGGTTGGGCGACGTCAGGCGGCTGGACGGTGACACGTGGCGGCTTCTGATTGGTGGACACATTCCGGAAGACCCGGCGCGTGGGCCGGCCGCGTGCGCCGCGTGAACCACGTGGGGACACGTGGCACCATCTCAGTGGCGGGCTCACGCCGCCCACGTGCGCGCGGTGTGCGGAGCGCTGACCGCGGGGGACACGTGGCGCATTCATGTGATTCCGGGCGCGCACAGTAACGGGCCGGCCCGTTACTGTAGCCGCCCGAAATATTCGGGCGCCCGGTTTTGGGCCCAAAAGCCCACTTAGCTCTTTTCATGTGTGGGCCTATAAATAGGCCCTTTGCTTGGGCTTTTTAACCCTTTTCCCGAACTCTCTTGCCCTTGGACCCTTTAGCAAAGTTGGAGATCCTCGTGTTGCGCATCTTCTGGCAGAGGCCCAGAATTTTTGGAAGCCGCGGCGTCGACGATTTCAGCATCGTAGCGCGGAGCGACGATCTTTCATCGGAGGCCCGTTATCGTCGCGTTTCGGTCTGAGAGGTCCACAAAGCTACTCCGATAGTATTTTTGGACGATTTTTGCGGCGCTGGATTCACGAGAGGTATGTCTTTGTTTTTCGTGTTGACCACCTTGCCTGATTCAGAGTTTATGGCACAGTTTTCGAGACTTTTCTAAGACACTGTTTGCTAGTGGAGTTTTGGACAGTACCTTCTTGTCGGATTTTTATCTTCGCAACCGAACATCGGAATTCGACGATTAAGGACTCTATCGACATCTACTCTTCGCGAGGATCGCCGTCATATTTTTACTGGAATTTTTGAAAATTATTTTACAGGTGAAAATTTCAGATGAAGAGGACTGTTCACAGCAGAATTATAAAACTTGGATTTTATGGAATTAAGTGTAACCTTGGATTGTATTTTTGTACCCAGGGAGTGTTGATCAGTGTTCCTATACGGTTGGATTGGTGTGTGAGTAGTGATACCTATTTTTGGGTATTCTCAGCTGTGGTACCTTGGACAGTTAGCACCATCAGGTGGGTGGCCTTGTCTTCAAGATTGATGGACTGGACATTAATTCTATTATAGTAGGACCATGCATGATTGTGAGAATTGATATTCCTAGTGTTATTTATCTACATGTGATCTTTTGCTTCCTACCATCGATTAAATTATTGTTATCTTGGAACTTGACTTAGCACCCCGTCATATGCTGCATGTGTAACCAGACCAGTAGAAAACTCCGACTTGGGCTAGGTTTATTTTGCTTTAGACATCCACACTTCTTATTCTTCCTTGGACATAGTGTTATACTCGCCCAGATAGTGGGCCGAGTGGTCGGGATTCTTTTAGTGTGGGATGCATGTTACACTCGTGCTTGGGAGCAGAGTGGAGTCTGGTAGTTGTAGTTGGTGTTGTATCTGTGGCGGGAGTCGTTTGGGTAAACGGCGGTCTCGAGATGTCTTGTTTCCTTGTTTTATTCGTCGCCACTGTGTTAGCGACAGTTGTATATCCGTGTTAGTAGGACCTAGGACCCAGACTGCTTTTAGACACACATGATTTCTGTAAATTAATATTTTTCTTCCAAATCTCGAGGGGTCGCCGGAGCCTGTTCTTGTTTGATTTGGGGATGGCAATAGCCCTTCGGGTTTGAAAAATAATACTTATTTAAACGAATTTTCTTAAAAGAACTAAAATATATTAAATTGGGTTTCTCAGATTTACAATAGTTTTCAGTAATAACTGTCATCTTTTTATTACCACTTCCTCACCCGAGAGAGTTTGGGTGATCTGGGTTCTAGGGGCCGTTCCTTTTTCGGGACCAAAGCAACGGGGGCCGTGCCTGGAACCTGTTCTTGTTTGATAGGGTTGTAGGTGTAGGTCTTCCGGAACTTTCGGACCCTGGTTGGTGTCTTCCGCATGTTGTACCGAGGTTGTCGTGTTCCCGAGCTGTAAGGGGGTCGGGAACCTCGATAGGCGGAGCTTGGAGTCTGTTCTTGTTTGATTGGGGTTCTGGGTGCCGACCTATCAGGGTTTTCGAACCCTTATGGTGTCGGTCCTTTCTGTATTATCTACGAGTTTGGATTCTGTGTGGGAGCCGTTGGGTTGACGGTGGTCCCAGCTGTGAGTATTTCCAGCCAGTGAGTCAGAGAGGTGATGTCAGTTACTGTCGGCCTTGTTGATCGTGGATTTGGACTACAGCCTGCATGAGCCATATTGAGCTCGACAGAGATGCGCGGATACTTTCCTCGGTGGGGTCGCGCCCCTCGAGTGCCACTCCGGAGTTGGGCCTGTTACTTTGCTATCGCGACTTGTCGACGCAGTCCCTCTGGTTGGCCCAGTTTTGGCAGTCACGGACACCCTACGGTAGACCCGTCCTGTTGAGGATGTGCGGCAGTAGGTGGGCGCAGGTTTGACTGGACCCTATGCGGCAGTCAGTATAGATTGGGTGACTATACTTGAGTGTTAGTAGATGCATCATGTTTTACATCTGTTCCACTTTTTGAGCATTTAGATAGAGGCATAGTAGATGTAGAGTTATTCTTTTCCTGCCCCTTTCTGTCAGTATCACACTGTTACTTTATGCCTCTAGTAGACTTAATGGGCAGACCGTCGGGCTTGTTGGCGGCACCCACTGAGAACTACTGTGGGATGTAGTTCTCACACCCGTCGTGGTGTATTTTTCCCCAGGGACTTCTACTCCTGTTCCTGCTACTCCTGTTGCTGCTCCGGCTGATCGAGGTAAGGGAGTCGCGAGATAGATCCCTACCAGTCGTCGTCCAGAGAGTAGATGTACCCGTTACTATTTTGAGAGTTACACTTTGAGAGACCTTTGTAGTGAGGTTCACTTGTACTTTTCTTTTTAGTTGAGAGACTTTGTATTTGTGTGAGGACTTGGGTTGTATTATTTATTTCAGTAGTTTACTTTCAGCTCTGATATCTGTATAGCTATAGTATCTTTCTTTTTACAGGGTAGACGCTTCGTCTATACGGGGTTCACCGTATGGGCGGCGGATCTGTTGGCGAGCCCGGGGCTGCAGTTTCGGCCTCGGGCCGTGACACAGAGTCAATCCATCATGTGTTTTTAGGAATATTAACTAAATGAGATTCATAACAAATATAGATAGTTTCAATACCTTTCTTCTTGAGCCAAGCTTTATACTTTAAGCAGTCACTTTTCATGTACCTTTTTTTCTTACAGAAATAATATTGGTCCTTCTTGCCATTCTTCTTTATTGGTAATTATGTTGGCTTCTTGGAATTTGAGACACTTTTTCCTTTTTCTTTTTTGCACTGAGTAGCCAAATTGATAGATTCTGTCATAATTTTCAGATTCTGTCATAATTTTCAGCTTCTCCTGCTTAAGTCTCTCATCTTCTTGAACACACATGGTCAGCAATTCATTTATTGACCATTCATCTTTATGTGTGTTGTATGAGATCTTAAAGGGGTCAAACTCAGACGGTAATGAGTGTAGAATCAGATGGACTATGAAGGCGTCGGAGATCTCAACTTTTAAAGCCTTTAGTTGAGCTGCTATGTTCCGCATCTCCATGATATGCTCACGCACACCCTTGGTTCGATTGTATTTGATGCCCGAAAGTCGCTTCATCAGCGTGGTGGCCAAAGCTTTATCAGAGCTAATAAATTGCTCCTCAATGACCTTTAGGTAATCCTTGACTTTATCACATTTTAGGATTGATCCCCTTATGCTTCTTGACACTTTAGACTTTATGAGCATCAAACTTAAGCGGTTGGATCACTCCCATTTATCCTGCGCGGATTCCTGCTGTGGAGTTAATGGCCCCACTACTTTAGGTGGTTCCTCAATGCGCAGAGCCAAGTAAAGATCCATATAGCCCAAAATAAAAAAAAAAAAAATTATTTTCTTTCCAATCAGAATAGTTATCTCCAATAAGCATAGGAATACGAGAAATATCACTAAGAAATGCAGTAGAGGAAGAAGCTGCAACAATAAAATAATATAGAATATTATCACATACTATGAGATAATAATCTTTAAATTAGATAAATTCAACCTTTCGGTGGGTAGAGGCGTTACACGCATAAATTATCTACTTTAATAATAAGACTAGCGAAAAACTAATTTCTAAATAACTAGATTTCTGTATCTGTAGGTATAAGAAAACTTGTTATCTAGATATTCATTCCACTATCCTATTCCAGTCAAAAATTAAAAGAATTATAATTTTATTTGACTGCAATAAATAGTTAAACTTTAATTCAATGTTAAAAATTCTTATGTGTTCTTTTCTATTTGCAGGATGCTATGGCTAGTTCCAAAAATAATGAAAAATACAAATAACTTTATATAACATTGAATAACTATTAAAATTAAATTAGGAATTTGTATGAATTTTTGGGTTAACCTTAATTCAATGTCATTTAAAAAAAAAAAAAAAAAATCATAAACGATCATATACTATGAATATCTTGCTGTGGCTACTCCTAGGGGTGTAATGTGGGCCGTGCCGGGTCGGCACGACCCACATTATCCGTGCCGAAATGGGCTAGGGGTCAGCCTGGCCCGGCCCCCTGGCCCTTCCAGCACGGGCGGGCCGTGCTTCGTGCCCAGCCCAGTTTTTTTTTTTCAGCTTTTTTCATGTCTTTTTTTTTTGTACTTTTTTTGTTCTAAAAATTATTTTTTAAAAAATAAGAGGCAACTTATTTTTAAACTATAATTTTTGACACATAATTTTCTTTACACAATTATGCACAACCCTTTAAAATTATTTTAAAAATTTTATAAATTAAAAAATAAAACTAAAATACCAAAAATAAATTTAACTTTTTAATATCATTAATTTTTAATATTATATAAAATTTAAAAATTTAGAGAACAATAATTTAACTTTTTAATTATATAAATTTTTTATATTAATTTTTTAGTGTCACGCCCCGAGTTCAAAAATCAGCGTATAATTTTTTTTTTTTTTTTTTTTTTTTTTTTTTTTTCAAATCAGAGTTTTAAAATCACCAGAGCGCAACAGACCGCCACATATATAGAAGAGTCCCAATCCCCTTTGGGATTGAGCCTTTTCTATATATGCACGGCTAGCTTGGCAACAACATCAGAGTACTAACTACGTACTACAACTATTAAAATTACAATTTAATTATTACAAATACTTTACAAAAATTACAACTGGATTTTAAAATCTTTTCTTTACAACTACTACACAACTTTCGGCTGTCCAGGGTCAACATCTAACTTGGAACCTCACCAACTCGTCCCGACATCCCAGCACCCGCTCGACCTGAAAAATGGTCATCCAGGGGGTGTGAGATACACTGTACATGTATCCCAGTGGGCACGACGAGCCGAGAAATAGCAGATCGTACCTACTGGTATACAATACTAGTGGATAGTAATAATCACATTAGGGAAGCATGATTCTGTAGAAATAGAATAATCAGCAAAGAATAATCATATGTCAGGTAGAGCAGATATATTGGTAAAGCTGAAAACTGAAGCAACTTGCAAAATCTTGAAGCTGTAATCAAAAGCAATTTAGACAAGCAATGTTGATAATAGGTAATCATGATTGGAAAGCATTTATAGATCTCAACCGGAGTATACTGAAGAAGCGGATAAGTAATCAGCAGGTTATCTGATAATCAAAATACTGAGTTAGGCATGCTGAGTAACTGTATATGCAAATATCAACCAAGAACTGATGGTAAATGACTAAAATCAAGCAGGAATAGAACCAAGCAATCAGGAGCAAGCTAAACAGGTATCACATGCATCAACAACTGAAATACACAAGATACCCAATCACAAGCCACCATATTGGTCTACAAGACCTCAGGCAAAACTGCCCACCTGGCACCACCTGGTTGACATTCCCCCCTGGAGGTCACGGGTCGCTACTGCTGACCACTTTACCGGTAAAGAACATCGCTGCGGGTAATTACTCCGCTAATGTTCGTGAAGAACAACGGTGCGGGCGATCATAATGCAAATGCTCAAGCTCTCGGTCCACTGACCGGGTAATCGACAACAAGCCAGAATCAATCCCCTCTGGGATGCAACAGTGATATAATAACAACATCTCTACTCAATGCAAGATCAACAACAACAACTGAATACCAATCATGCAGACTAACCAGTCATGCAGACCAAACACATGTTTTTGAGAAAAACATTTTGAAAAGTCCAAACCTCGAAGAGCGTTGCCCTCGTCCTATCAAACAAGAACAGACTCAGGCGACCCTACGAAGCTCGGTAGGTTTTAGGTCCAAACCTCGAAGAGCGTTGCCCTTGTCCTATCAAACAAGAACAGACTCAGGCTACCCTACGAAGCTCGGTAAAAACATTTATTTAATAAAATCATGTATTTAGCAGCATAACGGGTGAACAACAAGCCGAAACAATCCAATCA
Organism: Tillandsia fasciculata; assembly: GCA_029168755.2. NCBI lineage: Eukaryota > Viridiplantae > Streptophyta > Magnoliopsida > Poales > Bromeliaceae > Tillandsia > Tillandsia fasciculata. Next base: position 26,168 of record JAQOTM010001731.1, read on the forward strand.
ACGATGCAATATCAGAATCAACTGAATCTCAACTCATATGTAGGAATAATCAGCAACATGAATCATGGATCAGATATAATCAGAAGTACTGATAATCAGGTATAATAATTATCCAGGTCTGAAAGCAACTGAATACCAATCATGGAGGCTAACCAATCATGCAAAACTAAACACATGTTTTTGAGAAAACCATTTTGAAAACAAGTTTTCGGTCCAAGCCTCGAAGAGCGTTGCCCTTGTCCTATCAAACAAGAACAGACTCCGGCGACTCTGCGATGTTTGGAGACAAAACATGGGTTTGATTAAAAACACGCTTTTAGAAAAATAAAACTAATCAAAAGGGAGGCAGGCTCAAACATCACTAGGCTACAAGAACAGGGGTCCAACCAATACCGTACACAGAGGGCCGAAATGATAAAGCCCGGACCGAAGATAACCCACCTGACAAATTCGTAGGCGACTAAACCGAATCAACTGTACGCTCGAAAACCAGATGTAAACCGAACCGACCTGAGTCAAACATATTGTTCAAGAATTAACTCTAACTTTAACTTTTTCCAAATCAACTTAAAACTTTTAATTACTTAATATTAGTGTTTGACGACAACACATAGTCCGTTATATCCATATGTTCAAACTTTGGTAAAATTACCAAAACGCCCCTCCCGGGAATTCCTTTTGACTTCCGGGAGATTCGGGCTTTAAAACTTAGCCGCTGGCTCAACCAGATTCTACTGGGACTCAACAGTCGGCTTGGTGAAACCGCCGTAATTTCTCAAATTACGCGATTGCCACCCGGATGCCGTAAAATCGACGATTTTGCCGATTTACGGATCGATATCCGATTTCCGCTCAACGAGAGCCGTTGGATTCCTAACGAAAAGCTTAGGAATCATTTATACACTGTCATAAACAGTACACGCTGTCATTTTTGCGTTTAGACCCCTAAGGTTCCGATAATCGCACTTTTAGTGCCATTTGAGCACTGTTTTCGCTCGTTCTTTCAACTGGAAATTAATTTTAACTAACCGTCACTTCCAGCAGGTGACATTTATCTTGCTGAACACCGTGCTCACCAATTTGCAACAGCACGGAATCCGAGGAAAACTTCGGGCCATAATTTACTTATCTAACATAGCCTTAAGGCAATTTTGTTTCTCCGGATCGTCAAGACTTAAATTAAACACGAGCATCACGTCCAGTGACCCCAAATTAGCCAGGAGCATACTATCGCGGCTTCGCAAACAGCCTAGAACAGTGTTTGGGCCAAACATTACTCTTAGAGGTAGTTTATACTATAACTTTTAACCTATTCATCAAATATTAAAACATTGTATATCAAAGTGTCTCTGGGCAGTGCCAGGATACCAGGGCTCACCCTATTTGTAGCCAATCTGCTGGATCATAGAGATCCTTGACCTTGCTCTCATTCAATGTGTTCAATGCTCCAAACACAGTTCCACACACATATGATTTGATCTGAAGTGAGCATCAAGCTCAGGGGACAATTTGGAGCAAATTTCATTTTTACATCAAAGCCTGAATCCAATTTTTTTCTTCTCTGAGGCATTATAACAAACATGTGTGCACATTATATACAACACATAGTATACAAAATCCCGAGTTAGTTCTCTGCCTACACTGATCCTGGGACAAAATTTCTTGGACCAACTTAATCCAATAAGTTTCTGGAGCAGATCCCCTCAACCTAGAGCCACCAAAACCCCCAGGTTGGCCACGTCTTGGGGAAGAAGATGAAGCCCATGCTTTGAAAATCATGACCAATCAACCAGGGAGTCTGGAGCTCAACTACTTGATCAAAATGATGCTAAAACACATCCCAAACTTCCCTGAACCCATTTCCGGCGACGAGGCACGGCGGCGGCGACGGCGGAGCAAGCTCCATTTCGAGCTTCTTCACCGTTAATGGCAGATTTTTAACGGACATTTTAGAGGCTTCCAACTTGGATGGAAATTCCCTACTGGACCACACGAAGCTTCCCGTCCAACCCTCCCCGGCCGGAGTTGGCCGGAACGCCGGCGGCAGCGATTCGGTTCATTCTCGGTCAACCATGGCAACTTGGATTTCAAGCTGCATGGGAGCCATGCAATAGCATGGTTGGGATCCTCTTGGTCCCAGAAAGTGTTCTGTGTAGGTGGCCGGCGTCGGAGAAGCTCGCCGGCGCCGGAGTTGAGAGTTTCGGCCAAAGTACATAAAACCAGAAAACTAGGGCATCAATTTTCTCCAAATTTACTCTACCAAAATTGTTCAAACTTTGCAGAATTTATCTATGGTTCCTACAGTCCCTGCCAACCAAATTTGAGCCATTTTGGTCCATCGGTTGCGGGGCTGTGAAGAGGCGGAGCAAACTTAGGTTTCCGGCCATCTTTTGCTCCCGCCGGCCATGCAACGTGCATGGGGGCTTGGGGTCTGTCAGGGAGCATCACAAGAACCTAAGGAAGCTACTGCTAAGGGTCCCGAGTCCAGAGAACCATTGGTTTGAGAGAGCTTACCTTGGCCGGAGTTGTAGAAGATGGAAGAAGTCAGTTTTGGTCCCTCTTCCACGCGCGGCCACAGCAACCTCCCTGGATGCTCCACGGACACAAGGAATACCCCAG
>JAQOTM010001730.1:0-28795 GCA_029168755.2 Tillandsia fasciculata
CTTGTTGGGTGTAATAAGGATCTAAATAGGGGAAAAAAACACCTAGAGGGGGGTGAATAGGTGTAAACAATAAACACTCAAAAAATCATTGTGCGATAAAACCCAATGCGGAAAAATAAAAGAACACACAAGATTTTTACGTGGAAAAACTCCAAACCGGAGTAAAAAACCACGGGACCGATAACACGGCGAAATCCACTAGAATTAACACACGTACAAGGTGATATAACGTACTCACAGACGACTCAACCTCTTACCATACGCTCCTAGTAGATCTTCTCCGCTCGCTCCACGACGCTTCTCGAATCCACGATCCGCGCCCAACGCTGAATCCACAGCGTCCAACGTCGAGTCCACGACGTCCAACCGAATCCACGGTCTTCACCCATGGCACGCTTCGAATCCACGAACGCACCTCGCTCCGAATCCACGAGAGCGATAATACCTTGAATCCACAAGGCCACGCGAGTCCACGCGCCGATTTTGGGATAAATCGTTGTTTGTTTGGGTGGTGATGATCCGCCGAATACTTAGATTAAGATAGATCGGAAATACCATCTAAGTATTCATTGATTTGATTCTACTCAAAATGTGAGTATGGAAAACCTAGAATCAAATCAATCAATATAGATGAAGAACCATTGAATAGATCTATTGATTTCCGTTCTTCTCTATATGTGGATTTTTCTTTTCGGCTATCTTTTCTAATGAGCCGATCTATTGCGGATGCCCTAGAAATGAAATGGAAGGGCTATTTATAGGTTAGAAACCCTAGGAAGAATATTCGGATCAAAAACAACCTTTTCTGGAAAGAAATCCCGACGGCGATCCGGATCAGATTTGGCGATCCGGATTGCAGAAGCACAAACCACGATTTCCAGAAAATTGCCTGTTCGGGATCCGGATCGTAGTCCCCGATCCGGATTGTTCATACAGTTTTACCAGAATATCATGTTCAGGATCCGGATTGCAATTCCTGATCCGGATCGAAGAAGCAAACAGGTAAAACTAGTGTTCGGGATCCGGATCAGAGAGTGCTGCGATCCGGATTGAACCAGTGTATGAACAAACACCTTTCGGGATCCGGATTGAAAGCCACGATCCGGATCCTGAACATGTCCCATGTCCAGTTTTTGATGAATAAGCAATTAAAACCTCTTCCAGGTGTTTCTACACTATAAGAAGTATTCGGATCATCAAAATTCTTTAGTTAAACGTACCTGATCCTTTTGAATTCTTCTTTCTTGAGATTGAGGTATACGATCCGAAGTTTCTTCATCTTCAATCTTCAAGACATATTACATTCACGAAATACGCCAACTCAAATTCCGTAACACCGGGCTCGCAAACAAATCCGACATCTGTACGGAAACTGCCGTACAGATGAAGCGTTTAACCTGCAAAAAGAATCAGCCACAGCTAAACAGATATCAGAGCTGAAAGTAAAACTACTGAAAAGCTGAAATCCAAACACTGTACAACTGAAAATAATACAATATCCATCTTCCAAATACGATCGTATAAAAAGTCCTCTGATACAAAACTCAAAAGGGAGATATCTCCAATAAAAAACATCAGTGTACAAGCTCTCAATACAAAAATATCCTCACTACATCATTCTCTCAAACTGTAGAATAAAGTACAACTCTATACCTCATGACAAAGGTCTCTCAACAGAGGAAAAGAAGTAAACTAATCAACTGAAGCTCTCCTCTGAAGGGGTACCGCTACACTCCAACGACTGGTAGGGAACTAGCTCGCGACTCCCTCGCCTCGGTCAGAAGGATCAGCAACAGGAGCACAGGAACTGGAGAAGAAGTCCCTAGGGAAAAGACACCACGACGGGTGTGAGAACTACTTCCCACAGTAGTTCTCAGTGGGTGCCGTCAACAAGCCCAACGGTCTGCCCACTAAGTCTACTAGAGGCATAAAGTAACAAAGTAATACGAAAAGAAAAGAGCTGGAAAAGGATAACTCTACAGCTACTATGCCTCTATCTAGATGCTCAAAAGGTGGAACAGATGATAATATGATGCATCTACTCGCAAATAAGTAAAGTCACCCCCAATCGAACTGACTGCCTCATAGGGTCCAGTCAAGCTTGCGCCTACCTACTGCCGCACATCCCGGAGGAACGGACTTACGTAGGGCGTCCCACACGGACTAACTCACCCCTCGCGCAAACTGCCTCAACAGGCCAACCATCGCATCCACTGCGGGAAACTACCTCAACAGGCCAACCATCGCATCCACTGCGGCATCTCAGGGGGGCGCGACCCCAACTGAGGAAAACGACGCGGCATAGAGTATCAAAAATTGGCATAAGCAGGCTATAGTGAAAATCCACGCTCACTCTCAGAACGGTAGGACTCAAGATCCCCAAATATCTCGCACAACAGTCGGAGCACTCTCGACGACTCAGCTGATCAGCTAACACGAAACACGAGACACTAGCTTCTCCAACAGCTCGAAGCACAAAGCACACTGGTTGGAGGTACTCCACAGCCAGGAACGACCCACAACTCAGGCTAACAATACCGGTCGGACAACACTCAACGACCTGGGACCACCGTCAACCCCAACGGTTCCCAACAACACTGACCGGAAGATACTCGACGGCCCGGAAATACCGTCTGCTCAACGGCTCCCTCCCACGACAGCACAACAGGGATACAAGACCTCTCGGGACTACCGTTTACCCAAACGGCTCCCGGCACAGATAAGCAACCCTCTACAACTACCAGACTCCACTCTGCTCCCAAGCACGAGTGCAAAAGCATCCCACACTAAAAGAAAGTCCCGACCTCTCGGCCCACTACCCGGGCGAGGATAACACTATGTCCAGGAATAGAAAAACAGTGTGGGTGTCTAAACATAAATAACCCTAGCCCAAGTGAGGGATTTCTACTGGTCTGGTTACACATGCAACATATGACGGGGGTGCTAGGTCAAGTTCCAAGATAACTATATTAAGAGATGATAAAAGGAATAACAATTCCTACAATCTAGCATGCTACACAAGGAAATAAACTATCATGCATAGTCCTACATCAGTAGAATTACTGTACAGTCCATAAAACTTGGAGATAAGGCCACCCACCTTGATTTGCCACGAATTGCTCGTTGACACTTGCAATTGGCCTCCACGCGATCCGCACGCAAAACGATGCCCGCTGCCGGAGTCCGCACGCAAAACGGAGCACGCCGTCGGAGTTCGCATGCAAAACGGAGTCCGCACGCAAAATGGTGCCCGCTGCCGGAGTTCGCACGCAAAACGGAGCATGCCGCCGAAGTCCGCACGCAAAACGGAGCACGGTGCCGGAGTCCGCACGCAAAACGGAGCACGCCGCCGGAGTCCGCACGCAAAACGATGCAGTAAAACACGGTCCCCAACACAGATAAGAGCAAAAGGGTCAATTCACTGTCCAAAAGAACGCCCCAAAACTGTGCCAAAAATACCGTAAAAATAAAGCGTGGGACTTACCCGACCGCGCCGCCGCCGCCGAAACGCTCCCATCGGAAACCTCGCACGCTCCACGAGGCTCACGACGCAACGCCGCATCTCCCACAAACTCCTCCCTCACTCTCCCTCTCGCTCGGTTGGAGAAGAAAGGAAAAGAGGAGAAAAAAATGAGGTGCGGGGGAGAAAGAAGAAGAAGAAAAGAGAGAGGAGGGAGGAAGGTGGTCCACGGTGCACCGGTCCACGGTGCACCCGCCGGTCCACAGCACCCAGCTGGGTGCACCGGGCGCAGGCGACCGCAGCGCCGCGCCACGTGACCGCGCCATGCGCGCCACGCGGGCGCGCAGCCCGCGCGCCACACGAGCGCATGACACCGCGCCCGCGCAGGCGCGGGACACGGGCGCGTGCCCCTGCGCGCCGCCGCGAGCGGGCGCCAGTGGGGGCCCGCCACGTGGCGGCCCCCCGTGCGCCCCACGCCGCAGGCGCGCTTCCCAAGCCCGCCTGCCTACCGCGCCATCCCGAGCTGTACGCCCTCGGGATTCGTGCCGCGCTAACACCTCGATTCTCGTGCCGCGTCGCCTCGAAAAACGCGCACGTCAACCGGGCTCCTAAACAAACAAGTAAATAGTCCATTCTCAACGATTTCGCTCGCTGAATCCAAAAACGATATCCGTTTCTCCAAATTCTCAACCGAAAATTTGCCGAATGCCCCGGATAGCCCACTTGATCCGATTTTCGCGCCGGGTCCAATTCTGAAGTCCGATTTGCCAAAATCCAACTCTAAAAATTCCCGAAGGCGACCGGAGAGGTAATCTTTTATCCAAACTTCGCCCGAAGTCCAATTTGACATCTACGCCGCGCGAACCACCTCTAAACACTCGACGGGTCCCCCAATTTCCCACGGGATCTCCTTTTAAGCCCAAAGTCCAACACTTGTGTCCAACTCGCACACAAACACTCCCAAAGGCCACTAAACTGACAGTAATCTCTTAAGTGGGAAATCGGGTCCTCACATCCTCCCCCACTAAAGGAAAGTTTCGTCCTCGAAACTAGATCAAGTCCATCAGGAGTCACAAATACCGCGGGTAGGTTTCCATCAATACGCCTCCAGCTCCCGAAACACCACTCACTCCCCGTGATTACTCCGCAACAACAACAACAACAGCAAGTATGGTATGGCCCGATGTGCAATTCTCTCATCTCTCGAGCCAGAAATTGCAACGGGCGTCCCTCGTTGTAAAGTACCGAATTTTCGGCACATAAATAAATATAAATAAAAATAGTATGAAATACTATTTTTATAAAAGTTGGGGAAGTAAAGAACATTTGGAGGCGAGTTGGGCCCAAATCGGGTTAAAATGGAGAGATCTAAAATTTTATTTGAGAAAGAGGGCCCAGATTTTTAGCAAAAATTCACAGTGTCGGAAAATTCCGAGAAAATTACGGGAGCCCCGTAAATATGTTTTAAGGCCACAGTAAAAGTTTCGCGTTGATCGGATGCCGGATAGTGAGAACGGGCTCCGCCAACAGTGTCGAAAAATTCTGAGAAAATTCGGGGAGCTCCGTAATATTATTTTAAGGTCACAGTAAAAATTTCGTGTTGATCGGATTCCCGGATTGCGAGAACGGGGTCCGCCAATGATTCTAGATACAGCGAGGCTTTTGGTGACCCAAAAATGGCTCAAAGTGAAAATTTAAAATTTTCTGTAGTAAATTAAGCTGTAACGAAGCCGCCTGTCAAATTTGGGCGCAAACGGGCGAGAAACGGACAGAAAACAAGATGAAAACGGATAAACATGTGCGCGCATGATCGGTGAGGCCACATGGCAGCGCCCCACTGGCTGCTGCAGGTCGCAGCAGGCCGTGTGGCGCAAGAGGCGCGCCTCGGGGAGAAATCGAATTTCAAATTCGAAATCTCTCTCTGGCGCGCGCGTTCCACAAGAAGTGGACCGCCACGTGGCGGTTCCCCATTGGGGTTCCGTGGACCGGGTCCAATGAACCCCCCTCATTCTTCCCTTCTCTTCTTTTCTTTTTCCCTTTCTCCCCCGCGGATCCACCTTCTCCTCCTCCCTTTTCTTCTCCACCCGAACATTAGAGAGAGAGAGAGAGAAAGAGAGAGAGAGAGGCAGGAGGTTCCGAGGGGTGCCGCGGCGCGCCGTGGATCTCGTAGAACGCGCAAGATGTTCCAAAAGCATGATTGGCGGCGCAATGGCATCGAGGTAGGCTCCGCATTTTTTTTATTTTTGGCGATATTTTTGGCACAGTTTTGAGGCGTCCTTTTGGATTTTGGATTTGACCCCATGCCGTTATGCGTGCTAGGGATCGAACCTTACTATGCCGTTTTGCTGTCCAACTGTCAGGGGCATTTTTGGCGCGCCTCGTTTTGCGTGCAAATTGTCAAAAATTGCACCATTTTGCGTGCCAACTCGAGGTACGTGCTCCGTTTTACGCGCAGATTGAGTTGTTGTGCACCGTTTTGCATGTAGTCTGTAATATTATACATCGTTTTTCGTGCAGGGATAGAAAAATGTGCACCGTTTTGCGTGCAACCTTACGTTAAGCGAGCACCGTTTTGCGTGCAGATCGTTTTATCGCGCACCGTTTTGCGTGCAGTCTCTAATATTATACATCATTTTTCGTGCAGGAATAGAAAAAAAGTACACCGCTTTGCGTGCAATCTTACAGTTAAACGTGTACCGTTTTGCGTGCAGATCGTTTTGTCGCGCATCGTTTTGCGTGCAGTCTCTAATATTATACATCATTTTTCGTGCAGCGATAAAAAAATATGCACCGTTTTGCGTGCAACCCTACAGTTAAGCGTGCACCGTTTTGCGCGTAAATTTGAGGTACGTGCACCGTTTTGCGTGCAGATCGTTTTGTCGCGCACCGTTTTGCATGCAGTCTCTAATATTATACATCATTTTTCGTGCAGGGCTAGAAAAATATGCACCATTTTGCGTGCAACCCTATAGTAGAGCGTGCACCGTTTTGCGTGCAGATTTGAGGTACGTGCACCGTTTTGCGTGCAGGTTGAATTAACGCGCACCGTTTTGCGTGCAGGTTGAAATGGCGCGCACCGTTTTGCGTGTGGATTTTTAACAATGTGCACCATTTTGCGTGTAGGTCTGGAGGACATACTCCGTTTTGCGTGCAGACTCGAGGGAGGTGCACCGTTTTGCGTGTAGACTCGAGGGATGTGCATCGTTTTGCGTGCAAGCTCGAGGAAACAAGTGGAATCGCGCGGAGACCAATTGCAAGTGTCTACAAGCAATTGGGTACACTACAAGGTCGGGAATTCTGCCGAAATTGGGTGACCTCTCCCCTTGCTCCTTTGTTTTTCGATTTAGAAGCATGATTGTAGCCTGCTAGAGGCGTTAGGTAATCCTGATTAAGATCACATGTGAAAATGGATACAGATGAAAAGTGCAACTGTTAGTTGCCAGAGATAGAGAATAAAATTGTGCAGGTGTAAATGGACACAGATGAAAAGTGCAACTGCTGGTTGCCAAAGTTATATGATGAATATACATGGGTAGAAGTAAATACTATTTTATGAATGAGATGGAAATAATTGCATGCATAAAAATGATTAGCTATTTATGATTGTGATCATGTTAGGGTATAACCCTAGGAATCATGTGACATCAAGGAAAAGGACATGTTGGTAGTAGACTAGGAGAAAACCTAGTATAGGGGTTTGATGAGTGACATCAACTTAGGAGTTATCCTAGGATTGGACGAGTGGTATGGTCTTAGGTGACAACCTAAGGACACTGGATAGAGTGATCAACATAGAGTCAGAGAACTCTAGGATGTATATGACATGGAACTTAGGTAAAGGAAACCTAAGGAGAACTAGTGTTCAACATAGAGTCAGGGAACTCTAGGACAAGTATGACATGGAACTTAGGTAAAGGGAACCTAGGTTGAGCTAGAAGAGTTTAAACTCACAGACAGAAAAAATAGAGTCAAGTTGACTCTAGGATTCAGTAAGGAGTCAAGAGAATGGAAAAATGGATCAAGTGTGGAGACATGAAAGGGAAAACAGGAAGTTAGAGTCAATGTAACTCCAAGATAATAGTGGAACATGAAATTAGAGTCAGTGCAACTCTAAGTTAATAGTGGAACAGGAAAATAGAGTTAAGTTAACTCTAGGATTCGATGAGGAATCAGGAAAGTGGGATAAGATCTCAAGGTTAAAGAGTTGATCAAATATAACCCTAGAAAGTCATAGGGTGTCTGGGCAAATGGATATTAACTTTAACTTCAATTTGAGTTAAAGAAATAAAAGTGAAATGTTTAAGAGTCCAGGAGACTCTCTGGTTATCCTTATTGCAAGACCTAGGATAAGAGGAAAAATTGTTGCAAAAAGGCAAAGATTAAAAGCAAGCTAAAAGTGGCTAAAAGCATAAAGAAAATGTAAATGGTGCCTTCGAATTTGAGACTCGTCAAGTGGAGCAGGACTTCCTGGGCAGTGACCCGTCGGACGAGGTACTTTCGAAGGGCTAAAAGTGAAAGCAAGGAGCTAAATGCTCAAAAAAAAAAGAGAAAGTGATTTGCCAGTGGCAAAAAGGGAGCTATAAGCTCGAATAAGAAAGGAAAGCAAGTGTTCAAAGGCAAAGAGACTAAGAACTAAAGTAAAAAAAAAAGAAAGAAAATATAAAGATAAAACGGGCGGACCTACGGTGAAACCAGCCCATGTTGGAGGTACGGGCAGTATCCCTCTCCCGGGTAGAGACCCGTTCGGGACGTTTCTTCCGTAGGACGGGGTAACACTTGCGGGTGTTATCGGCAACCTTAGAAATCTTATCTTATGGTAGCAGGACTACCGGGCTGGGGCCCGTTGGATAAGAAATTTCTGAGGGTTAACTTGAACTAAAGCACCAGAATCTAAAGAATAAAGAAAAATAGAGTGGCCAAGGTTGTCGGGTTAGTTTGACCCTGTATACAGCGGCATAGTGGCCGAGTTGGTGCTTAGCAGCCTAGTGTGGCTAGACAGAGTAGTGCTGGGTCGATGAGTATACACAGATAGTGTAGTGACCTATTATATTGTAGCCTAGTATGGCTAGACAGTGTAGTGCTGGGTTGATGAGTATATACAGACAGTGATGTATTATATTGCATAGCTGCATTGATATTGAGGATTTTAGTTTCCTAGCACTATTATTATTGCTTCCTTTGGATCAAGTGGTGTAGGACACTTTTTCTCGGTGGTTGAACCTACTGGGAATTCAGATGTAGTTCTCACACCCCTTGGGTGACTCCCCCCCACAGGTTCGGGTATGGATGCAGCAATCGTGACGGTTCAGATGCAGACGGCGAGGCATACGACAGGGGCAAGAGCCCAGCAGCATAGAGACCTAGAGGGTCTAGCAGAGGTACCATTTTTATATTTCTTGAGTGAACCTTGTATGGTGAGGAATTTATGTAAAAAGAATTGTAATAATTTTATTTGCAAGTTCAGGATTGTAAAGTGTAATCAATTTAAGTTATGGTTCACTCTTGTATTGCTTTCATTTCTGTGTTAACTGTTTGTTACTGAATGAAAGTTTAAATTTGTAGTGATTTTTAGTACTCTGATATTGAGCTTCCGCATACACTGGTTGTGTTATTATGGATGTTACCGTTCCTTTCGGGTAAGAAAGGGTCTTACCCGATTGGCGGGTCTGTTGGCGTGCCCGAACCGTACAAATTGGCGGACTCGGGGCGTGACAGATTAGAGTGGTATCGGAGCCTAGGAATAGTCCTAGGTGGTTAGCAAACCTTAGGGAGAACCTAGGGATTAGCACGAGAGAGTGTGTGGATTATTGGGCGAAAGTATTTGATTGGTTATTGTTGTTCCCAAAAAGGATATTGGGACTGATCGAGGGCGACGAGCTTTCATTCTTCGGATATTACGTTGGCGGCCGACAACGTAATGTTGGAGATGAAAAGGAGTACCCTCTTATACTTTCGCATGATTGGGTCGACGAGCCTTTTTATCGGTATATGGACTGCGCGTTGCTCAATGGTTAAATTGGGCTAGTTATTCCGTGTGGTATGCATATTAGTGATGATACCACGTAGGGAGACGCACCTGTTGTCACGCCCCCGGGGGTTTTTGAGTAAATCAAAGCGGAAAATTGCGTGTCTATTTTTTTTTTCTCAATATAGTGACATAAACCTCATCCCCGGTGCGTGCCAGACCGCCACATACACAAATTCTCCCCGCCCACGGACAGAGTCTCCTTTGTATATGCACGGCGTCTCATTACAATACACGTTTCATTTATATCACAACTCATCAACCATCAACCATACAGTAGCCACACATCAACAAACAGAGTACATTAATTTAACTACTGTTTTAAAAGACCGGCGTCCACTCGACACCTTATTTTTCAAGCAAGTTATTAAAGCGGCATCAACGTTTGGAAAGGATAAAACCAGCGGTTGCAAAACCCGTGCCCACACGACACTTCGTTTTGAGAAAACATTTTCGAAATCATTTGGTTTATCATGAAAACGTGCCGCGTATGAAAGCACCACTAGAAGTATCAAAAGCATATGAATACACCTCATCCACAGAACTACTAATACATGTCCAAACTAAAGTGATCCACAACTAGAGTAATCCACAACTAAAGTAGTCCACAAGCAAATTAACTATTTATTGCATAAAGGGGAATGAGATAGAAAACCAAGTATCCTGACTACGGTCCTCGCGACGCAGTCTCACCGCCATCCCGGCTAACGCACCTAGTAATACCTGTCACGGAGTGGGTAAAGTCAGTGACAAACAAAGTAGATGTCTATTAGCAGTAAAGAAGGAAAAACGAACCGAATAACACGAGTACACCGTAACCCTTCGTTAGAACCCTGTACATATTTTAAACTGGGCACCAACCCCAGATTTATCAATTAAGTTGGGCACCAACCCCAGAGCACCTGTCGGGGAGACTAAAGTCTCCCCTCGTGCACAATCACCTTTTGATGCTTTTACCCCTTTTCGCGGTGCTGGTGTGCCGTTCCAGCTGGCGCGAAGAGGTCCTCACGGCTCCCACTCCTTTGTGAGGCACACGGGTCAAAAAGACCACACTTCCGGAAAAGTACACCCATGCGGAGGCCAATCCGCCTGTGTACGTGCAGCATCCGAAACCGGATTTGCCGAGATCGGCGTGTAGTGAGCACCGCGACCGCAGCCGCTTACATTGTTAGATAAAAATCCAATTATGCGAAGGGTTAAACTGTCCATCTACTTTGTTAGGTAAATTGAGAGCATTTTTAATGACGATAGATGCACTTACTGCACTTGTTGCACTTATAGCAACCCTACCCACCTTGTTGGAGAGCAATCGGAACACCTGTATCCTTCGCGCTCTCCCGCTGCACCCCTGGACCTAAAGCAAGTCCGCACGGATAATAATAGTCACAAACGTGTACTAACATCCCAAAACAGAAGACCCAATTTACTCTTTTTGACGGAAAAGTCCAACACCGTCCGGTTCGCCGAAAACCGGAACCCCGCGCGGCACCCAACATAATAAAATAGTGACCAAGAAGATCCCAAGTGGCCATGCCAAGGAAACCACGGAAATAACGATCCCAGCGGCGAAAACGGTGCTCAAAACGGTGGAAAAACGGGCAAAAACGGAGCAAATGAACTTCGGGCTGTCGGTTGGTGCACGGGGGCAACCGTGGACCGGGTTTACGGCGACAGGCAGCGGCGGCATGCGCCGGGTGCACGCAGGAAGCGTGCACCGCGCGGTTTGGGCCGGGCCGGTGCACGCTCAAAGCGTGCACCGGGTTCATGCTTTCCGGTGTGGAGGCGTGCGCCGGGTGCACGCCTAGAGCGTGCACCGCGCGGGCCGGTGCACGGCTGTGTGCACCGGGCCCGTGGCTTCCGCGCTGCGGGGCGTGCACCGGGTGCACGCCCCGGCCCGTGGACCGCCGGCCGTGTTTGAACAGTAAACCCTATTTTCTGGGTTTTTCTTCGCCGTTTTTGCTCCCGTTTCGCGATTTCTCCTTCGTTTTCGCTCCCGTGCGACTCCGGCGCAGACCCCGCGACCATGATAACGGCGGCGGTGGCCTCCCGTTTAAAAACGGCGGCGGCGGCCTCCCGTTAACCCACTAAGTCCCGACGAAACACGCCCAAAAATATCCGAAAAAATTTCCGGTAAATCTAACGATTAAACCGTTGATCTACGAACATCCAAAACATCTATCAACCCTCCGATCAAGACCGATAAAAATCATCGATCACATCCGATCAAGAAAACGAACAAGACATTGATCGAAAACCAAAATCGAAAACCCGTGATCAATGTACCGATTGAAACGACCTTACAAGAACGCGGAAGACCCCCGATTAATTAGACAAACGAAACGATGATAACTAACCTTAAATTTATCGGAATAAAAGATCCGATCTTGTTTCTCGCGGCGTCGGAGATCCGGATCCGCTCCCCGTAGACGATGGCGTCTCGTTCTCCGATCTTCGGCACGTAAATCGGGGCGATCGGGTTCCTCCGCTTCTTCCTTCCTTTCTTTGGTTAGGGTTCCGTCCTTTTCCTTTTTCTCTCGGTTCCTTTCTCTCTTTTCAAACTAGGGTTTCGTTGGTTTTCGGTACGCACGAAAGAGGAGGGTTTGAGAAGGCGGTATTTTAAATTAGGGTTTCCATTCGGTATACGGGGGAATAAATAAATCTCGTTATTTATTTATCCCTTTTTATCTTATTTCATACGTACGCACCGTCAAGATCCTCCTCGGATATTTTTGACTCTAATTAATTAATTCCCTCTTTATTTTACACGTACGTAACAGGAAAAACCCAAAAATATCCGGTTTCTATTTCTCAAATAAATATCTGACTTACGAGATAAAATCCTCACCTTTTAAATCCTGGTCACCGATTATTTAATCACCTTCATTAAATAATCATGGGAAATAAATTCCCACTTTTTATTTATCGTTTTTATCTCATACGTACGTAAGAGGGAAAATCCGCAAATATCCGGATTCTATCAAAAATCTAATTTATGAGATAAAATCCCCGCCTTTTAAATCCTGGTCACCGATTATTTAATCCCCTTCATTAAATAATCTTGGGAAATAAATTCCCAATTTAAATACGCACCATTAATTTCCCCCTTTAATTCGTACGTAAGAGGATTCAAATTCCGTCACCGGATAATTAATTACTTAATTAATTAATTATCCCCTACGAGATAACCCACCTTATCTCTACGGGTGCAAGATATTTTGCACGGATTCCGATGCGTGACTAATCTCCGCGTCACTAAGGATCCCGTTCCGGGAGATCCCGACATCGGATTTCGAATCCGATCGCACCGTCGGTCATCATTTTCCGCGCTCTATCGCAGAAAAATACACGCACCTCGCCCCGGTCGACCTTCGAAAATTAAATAATTTTATTTCGCTTGAGGCTTAAGCAATTACATGTGAGTTCAAAAATACCCCTAAGGGTCGGATCACTACACCACTCACACTTTATAAAAAGTTTCGTCCCGAAACTTAAGCACAAACCTCACTAAAACAAATCGGGAAAACATTCCCTCATTTTCGACTCCAGTTCCCACGTCGCCTCGCGCTCGTCGTGGTTGCTCCACTGGACCTTCACATAGGGGATTGTTCGGTTGCGCAACTTCTTGTCCTCTCTTGCCAAAATCCGCACCGGCGTCTCCTCGACGCTTAAATCCTCTCGCAACTCGATGGTGGAGGCATCCAAGGCATGAGAGGGGTCAGCCAGGTACTTCCGGAGCATTGAGACATGGAACACGTTGTGGACTCGTTCGAGGTTCGGTGGCAGGGCTAATCGGTACGCCACCGGTCCTACGCGCTCCAGGATTTCGAACGGTCCCACGTACCTCGGGCTTAGCTTTCCCTTTATGCCGAAACATCGGTTCCCCTTGGAGGGTGAAACCCGGAGCAGCACATGCTCGCCCACCATGAACTCTAAGTCTCGGCGTCTGTTGTCCGCGTAGCTTTTCTGTCTGCTTTGGGCGGTCAGTAGCCTTTGTTTAATCAATCGCACCTTTGCTTCGGTCTCCTCCACCAAATCTGGGCCCAGAAACTTACGCTCACCCAAGTCGTCCCAGCATATTGGAGACCGACAGCGGCGCCCGTACAGTGCCTCGTATGGCGCCATCTGAATGCTGGCCTGGTAACTGTTATTGTAGGCAAATTCCACCAGGGGCAAACACCGTGCCCACCCTTCGCCCAAGTCCAGAACGCATGCTCGAAGCATGTCCTCCACGATCTGTATCACCCGCTCTGATTGTCCATCGGTTTGCGGGTGAAAAGCCGTACTGAAGTGCAACTTGGTCCCCATTGCTCGTTGCAGGCTTCGCCAAAAGTTCGACACAAAACGTGTGTCTCTGTCCGACGTGATGGATGTCGGTACTCCGTGCAACCTTACTATCTCATCGATATACGTTTGCGCCAGTCGTTCCCGAGTCCACGTCGTGTGTATGGGCAGAAAGTGGGCCGATTTCGTCAAACGGTCCACAATCACCCATATTGCATCGTGTCCCTGTGGCGATCTCGGGAATCCGGTCACGAAATCCATGGTAATCATGTCCCACTTCCACTCGGGCACTGGTAAAGGTTGCAATTTTCCTGCCGGCCGCTGATGCTCGGCCTTCACCCGTTGGCACACCAGGCAGTGTGCCACAAATCGAGTCACGTCCCCCTTCATTTTGGGCCACCAGAAGGTTTGTTTGATGTCCTTGTACATCTTCGTTCCCCCGGGATGCGCCGCATACGGGGCGGTATGCGCCTCCCGTAGGATTTCCTCCTTGAGTTCCGGTAGATCCGGCACGCAGATTCGTCCCCGAAATCGTATCGTACCGTCGGAGTTCACCGTGAAATCACCTCCTTGTCGGCGGTTATTCTACTTCGCACCAGCTGGAGTTGATCGTCAGTCGATTGCCCTTCGAGAATCCTGTCCAGCAGAGTAGGTCTGACCACCAGTGTCAGAAGTTGTGCGACTGTACCTGCCGGTACTACTTCTAGTCTTAACCGCGAAAACTCCGCAATCAGACTATCCTGCTGTGTAATGGCGCTTACATCCGCTTCCTCGGCCTGTCCCTTGCGACTCAGGGCGTCGGCCACCACGTTGGCCTTTCCCGGGTGATAGTGGATCGTTAGGTCGTAATCCTTTAGTAGCTCAAGCCACCGCCTTTGTCGCAGATTTAGCTCCTTTTGGGTGAAAAGGTACTTGAGACTCTTATGATCTGAGTACACATTGCAGTGTGCCCCATACAGGTAGTGTCTCCAAAGCTTGAGGACAAACACAACCGCTGCGAGTTCCAAATCATGCACGGGGTAATTCCGCTCGTACTCCTTGAGCTGCCTTGACGCATAGGCTATAACCTTTCCCCGTTGCATGAGTACTCCACCCAGTCCATTTCGCGACGCATCGCAAAACACTTCATAATCCTCCCCTGGTTCTGGCAGGGCGAGAATCGGGGCTCGCGTCAATCTATCCTTGAGCTCCTCGAAGCTCTTCTGACATTTGTCCGTCCAGATAAACTTTTCCCCCTTTCTTGTCAAACGGGTCAAGGGGGTGGCTATCTTGGAGAAACCCTCCACGAATCGCCGGTAATACCCGGCTAATCCCAGGAAGCTTCGAACTTCTGTCACCGTTGTCGGTCGGGGCCAGTCCGTCACCGAATCTATCTTCTTCGGATCCACCGCGACTCCAGCCGCCGAGATCACGTGCCCCAAGAAACCGACCTCACGGAGCCAAAACTCACACTTTTTGAGTTTGGCGTAGAGTTTCTGTTCCCGTAGGGTCTGGAGGACTGTGCGCAGATGTTCTTCATGTTCCTCGTCTGTACGGGAGTAGATGAGGATATCGTCGATGAAGACCACCACGAACAAATCCAGGAAGGGTTTGAATACCCTGTTCATCATGTCCATAAACACCGCCGGGGCATTGGTGAGCCCGAATGGCATTACCGTAAATTCGTAATGGCCATAGCGAGTACGGAAAGCCGTTTTGGGGATATCCTCCCCCTTAACCTGGACCTGATGATAGCCCGACTGCAGGTCAATTTTTGAAAATACCGTCGCCCCCTGTAATTGGTCGAAGAGGTCATCGATCCTTGGCAGGGGGTACTTGTTCTTGACGGTGACCTTATTTATTTCCCGGTAGTCGATGCACAACCGGAGGCTTCCGTCCTTCTTTCTCACGAACAGGACGGGCGCGCCCCAGGGTGACGCGCTTGGTCTGATAAAACCCTTATCCAAGAGGTCCTCCAACTGCGCCTTGAGTTCCTTCAACTCCGCGAAGGCCATCCTGTACGGTGCTTTAGTGATGGGCTTGGTGCCGGGGAGTAGCTCAATTGGGAAGTCGACCTCTCGCTCCGGAAATTCCCTTACCACTAAGTCTCAAATGTCGAATCGTTGGCGCTAACCATTAACCCCAAAAGCCTGAGCTTTTAGAGGTGCGCATCCGATTCACTTAAAGCGGCATACACCGCACCACTGATCTCGACCAGACCCAACCCACCTGGATGTTGGGTCTATTGTGGGGCCTCTTGCCGTTAGGTCTATTGCGGACCGCAGCCCACTCAACCTATTGGGCTCACCCAACCCAACTCACTAGTCCCCTGGGCCTATTGTCTCAAGGCAGGAAGTTGGACCTATTTGACCCATAATAAAGGGCCAACACCAAAGACAACTAAGTCTTTGCATCCTTATTGGGTAGAAAGGTATAGAGTATTTGCTCCTAAGGGTCCTCCTGGGGTCAAGACCAACATTACTCTTCGTAAGGGGTCTTTCCTGCTACTACTTCCCTCGGGTAGTGCGTCCTTTGTCGTGTCGTCGCATAAGACCCCTCATCCGTGTCGCGACTCCGAAGAATCATTCCCGGGTTCGGGGCAGTAAAAACGGAACTGTCCAGTTTGTCACGTTAGAAGCAAAGGTCGTGCTTCCGGAATGAATAATTTCCCCCGGGGTGCTCCTCTGTAGATGATGCATGGCCGGTCTCCGCTAGAAAATCCCCCTCCTGAGAAGGGCTGGGTCATTTCTTGTCCATGTCGTACTCCGAGTCCTCTTGTCGGGCGCGCGTCACCTCGAATCCGCGCTCCACTATGGTGGCCCTATCCACCACTTTCTGGAAGGTGTGGAGTTCCACTACTCGCACGACTTCAAAAGTATTGCTCCGCAATCCGTCTACGAAGAGGCGGGCTTTGTGTGCTTCATCCCTTATAACAACGGAAACACAATTGGCCAACCTTACATATTCTTGTCGATACTCCATGACGTATCGATTCCCCTGACTGATGTGTTTCAGGTTCCTTGCGGTGTCTTCGGATATTGGGGTGGTCGGCCCCCGTTGTTGGGTTATGTTAATATGGATCTAAATAGGGGAAAAACACCTAGAGGGGGGTGAATAGGTGTAAACAATAAACACACAAAAAATCATTGCGCAAATAAACCCAATGCGGAAAAATAAAAGAACACGCAAGATTTTTACGTGGAAAAAACTCCAAACCGGAGTAAAAAACCACGGGACCGATAACACGGCGAAATCCACTAGAATTAAAACACGTACAAGGTGATATAGCGTACTCACAGACGACTCTACCTTTTACCATACGCTCCTAGTAGATCTTCCCGCTCGCTCCACGACGCTTCTCGAATCCACGATCCGCGCCCAACGCTGAGTCCACAGCGTCCAACGTCGAGTCCACGACGTCCGACCGAATCCACGGTCTTCACCCAATACCACGCTTCGAATCCACGAACGTAGCTTGCACCTTGAATCCACAAGGCCACGCGAGTCCACGCGCCGATTTGGGGTAAATCGTTGTTTGTTTTGGGTGGTGATGATCCGCCGAATACTTAGATTAAAGATAGATCGGAAATACCATCTAAGTATTCATTGATTTGATTCTACTCAAAATGTGAGTATGGAAAACCTAGAATCAAATCAATCAATATAGATGAAGAAACATAGAATAAATCTATTGATTTCCTTTCTTCTCTATATATGTGGATTTTTCTTTTCGGCTAATTTTTCTGTAATCGCGATGCCCTAGAAATGAATACAGGGCCTATTTATAGGTTAGAAACCATTGGAAGAAGATAGGATCAAAAACTGCCTTTTCTGGAGATTTTACCGACGGCGATCCGGATTGGAATTGGCGATCCGGATTGCAGAAGCAAGAAAGACGATTTCCAGAAAAATGGTAGTTCGGGATCCGGATCACAAAGTCCGATCCGGATCGTTCATACAGTTTTACCAGAACATCAATGTTCGGGATCCGGATTGCAAGCCCTGATCCGGATCGAGGAAGCAAACAGGTAAAACAAGTGTTCGGGATCCGGATCAGAGGATGCTGCGATCCGGATTGAACCAGTGTATGAACAAACACCCTTCGGGATCCGGATTGCCGAGTCCGATCCGGATCCTGAACATGTCCCATGTCCAGTTTTTGATGTTTAAGCAATTAAAAATTCTTCCAGGTGTTTCTACACTATAAGAAGTATTCGGATCATCAAAATCTTTAGTTAAACGTACCTGATCCTTTTGAATTCTTCTTTCTTGAGATTGAGGTATACGATCCAAAGTTTCTTCATCTTCAATCTTCAAGACTTAATACATTCACGAAATACGCCAACTCAAATTCCGTAACAATCTCCCCCTTTGGCGGTTTCGTGACAAAACACAAATCCACAAAAGAAAATTCAAAAAGATATTTTTGTTGCTATCACCATACAACAAAAATTTACAAAAGAGATCCAGAAATTAAAAACATGAGATAAACTCCTAAAACAGACTCTAGACTTAGACATCTGTACTCTCTGCACAAAGAAAGCATTCTTGACAAACAAATCGTTAGATACCTCAAGAATTGAAACATACAAAACCAAGTACAGAGAAAGAGTTTATTCTTATCATGACATTTGAAAATTCAGATATGTAAGAGAATCATAGTTAAAAACCAACATATCTTCTAAGCATCCAGAAACCAAATGTCACAAAAATTAGTCCAACATCAACTTGTTAGTCATATTACATGCCCAAATAGTTAGTCGAATAGTTAGTATAGAGGCATGCCACAAATCACAAGAGAAAAACCAAAGTTTAGTTGAAGACATACTTACCTTGATATTCACACCAAATTCACATCATTGTCAACTGTTCATCATTGTTCAAAGTTCTCTCTAACTCTCTCCCCCTTTTTGTCACAAAAGAAAGCCAAAACGTAGCAAGAGCTACAATATGTAAGGAGAGTAAAAAAAAAATTTTATAATCAAGAAAAATCGTGAGAACTATGCTAAAGGTTAGAACAAAAACTAAGTCCTAAAAATTCTGCACAAAAAGAAACGAAAAGAAAATCAGTCAAAAGAAGTCAATTGTCAGAATCCGAGTCGTCAGAGCTCGTGCAACCCATTTTGTAGAACATCTTTGTCATTCGCTTGTGCATAGAATTGACCTTTTTAGTGATGGTAATGTGATCTGCCGTGACGATTTCAAGCTCGTTGCAAATTCTTTGCTGTTCCTTCAAGATCTGTTCTTGCTTGACAGATAGTTGTTGTTGCAACTTGAAGATCGAAGTTAATGATGCTTCATCATCCACGCCGGTTTCTTGTTGAGACGGTGAGGCCGAGGTGCCGACACAAGATCTCTTTCCAATAACATGAGGTAATTTGTGAAGTGACTTCACAATTGTTGATTCATCTATCATCCCGCAACTGTGCTGATATGATGTTGAGCTTACATCAATGTCAAACTTTCGTAAGATCCTCATGATGAGTAGAGGAAACGGAAGTCGCTCAGAAGGATGAGGATGCACAATGTATCTTGACATTCTGTTCCAAATTATATAGGGAATATTCATGTTCAATCCAATAGCCTCAGAGGGATGACCTATGAGATATAGGAATAGCAGCCGCTCCCATCTCACAACCTTGGTCTGCATGTTGGGCAGAATGTTATAACACGTTATGAAGTTTAAAAATCGGTACTCCAGTCGTAGATGTTTGGATCTGACACTTTTGCCATCAACAGATTTAGTTCCTTCCAAACAGATCGTGTCGATCACAGTTTGCCACAATGCATTTGTCAAACTTTTTCCTTTCAAAAAGTTAAGCCCCGATGTGCTAGATTCCATTCCAAGGACTTCACCAATTAACTGCGGTGTGATTTTAATCTTCATTCCTTGGATGTTTGTATAGAAATGCATAGACTCATTTTCATCTTCTTGAAGATGTCTCGCATTCGTGTAAAAGGTTCTCACACGATACAAACAATATCCTAGAAGTTCAGGGAATCGGCAGACTTGAATAAGAGAAGCTTGCTCAATTAAGGTTCCAAATTCTGGTGAATGATTGCGAAGGGCTTCAATGTTGACATGACGTTCTCCGATGCATTCACGTCGTTCAAAAGCTCTAAGACGGTCAGTATTAACGACCACCTCTTCAACACGTGGCGGAGAGTCAGGAGCTATTGGCGTGTCAACATTAGTGTCTCGTCTTAGTCCAAAACGTCGAGCAAGTCGTTTCCGTTTCACAGAGATAGTTGGAGCAGACATAGGAGCTTTCCCAGTGTCCAAGGGTGCTTTTCCTTTTTGTTTAGATTTAGTAGGCAATACCTCATCATCATCATCATCTGTTAACATATCCCAGTGTATTTCATCATTGTTTTCGTCAAGTTCAGTGTCACTTATAACATCAACTTCACCCTTTTGTTGGAGTTTCTTGGCTCTTTTCAGTTTGTTGGTTGCTCGAGTATGTACCATCGTAACCAGTAACAGGATTAACCAGAGAGTGCCATTGATCTAGTGCTTTGAGTTTTGGAGAAAGTGTCCTGTGAAGACCAACTCAAGAACATGAAAAATCGTCAATTTTGAAAAATTTGAAACATTGTACCTAGACAATCATAATCATGTAGAGAAGCTAAGAATCAAATTAGTTTTGCAAAAAGAATTTTAAAAATAGATCAATCCATGATTTACAAAAATTCCTCTTTTATGCCCTAAAACCGAATTTTTAGAAATCGAAGCCTAAAAACTCGTTAATCAGGTAAAACCCAGCATAAAAGCAAAACTAATCGACCCAGAGTTCTTATTTCAAAAGAAATTTGATCAAAAACCATTCACAAACGAAAAAGATCCAAGATTTCAACTCACGTTTGATGAAAAACCATAAAAACTGTGAAAAACCGAGATTTGATCAACAAAACTTACTTGAATCCGAAGAACTTTGAGTTTGGAAGCTCCAAGATGCAAGAAATCTAGAGAGAGAAACTCTAGAAGCTTGAGAACAAAAGATTAGGGTAAAAGAAATCAAATCCTCTTTGTTCTTATAAAAACCCTAGCCGTGATCCGGATCGGATCGAGAATGTGATCCGGATCGGCTACCCGCAGGAAGAATCCTGCGTTCGGGATCCGGATCACTTACCCCGATCCGGATCGGCTTCCACTTTTTCTCCAGAAAAATTCAGAAAAATTCCATAAAATCCAGAAAAAGTATGTAAGCACTTTACCATGTCAACTTTAAACAAAAGACATCGTTTCATACAACAAGAAATAGATTATGCAAAATCTATCAAAAATACCCAAAAATGAAACGAAAATTTACGAAAGTTAAAACACTTAAAGTTGAACAACTTCAATTACATCTATCCTGATCTTATGTGTAATGCCTTTATCAAATCATCAATTTTGGTAAAGAAAATGAAATACCAAGATCAATAGATGTTTGAAATCCCAGATAAGTTAGATAATATATCTAGACAATCTGTTGAAGGAGTGGCTCTTTGAGCATCTTTTATCAAAAATCCCACCTTATACCAACCATGAAATACGACTGAGTCAAGTATTTCAATATGCATTTTATCAACAAAAAATTTGCTTTTCATTCATGGAGTATCTTTTTCTTCTTTCATTTCCTCCATGTGGTGGTAGTTTTCACACTCCTCATTGGGATGTAACTCTTTCCACATCTTTTGAGCATTTTACATTTCATTGACTCCCCCTCAATTGGCTATCAATTATTTAATATATAAGGTATTCAACCAAACCATTGATCTCGAATTCATACTCGACTAAGCAATCAAATATGATAATGACTATACCAAGAGATCATTGAGAGAGAAATTGACTTTGATCACTTAAAAGATGGTTTAATTAACGTAAATGATCATTGCAACATTGAAATATTATGACATCAAAAGCATAATAAATTTCTAAATGCATAAAAGGATGCAATTAAAGTCAATTATGATTTATGCTCAATTAATGTCCTATGTACAAAACATAGATAAAGAACAAAACAAAAACAAAAACAAAACCTAACCTAAGCAAAGGTTTCAAAAGAGTTTATTTCAAGGAAAGCATGCCAATTGCTTTACGCAAGTGAATAAAACGTTTTTGATCCAAAGGTTTTGTTAAGATATCAGCTAATTGATCCTCAGTTGAAATATATGACAGTTGAAGAATGTTTGATTCAACTAGCTCTCTAAGAAAATGATATCTAAGTTCAATATGTTTTGTTCTAGAGTGCAACACAGGGTTTTTTGAAATGTTAATAGCACTAGTGTTGTCACATAAAATGGTTACCGAAGTTGTTGAAATCCGGAAATCGCTCAACACGCTTTTCATCCAAATCAATTGGGTTGAACAACTTCCTGCAGAAATGTACTCCGCTTCGGCAGTCGAGAGTGCTATGCAGTTCTGCTTTTTACTGTGCCATGCAACAAGGCAATGGCCAAGATAGAAGCATGCACCACTCGTGCTTTTCCGATCATCCACCGATCCAGCCCAATCGGCATCTGAGTATCCAACAATATCCAAAGTCGTTCCCATAGGATACCAAATTCCGAAACTGATTGTACCTTTGATATATCGGATGATCCGTTTCACCGCTTTCAGGTGAACCTCCTTCGGTGCTGATTGATATCTCGCACAAATCCCAACACTGAAGGATATATCCGGGCGACTAGCCGTGAGATATAGTAGACTTCCAATCATACTGCGATACAGTTTCTCGTCTACATTCTCACTATGTGATTCACTTCCAAGTCCCTTATGGCTAGTTCCCATTGGAGTCGGAAAATCCTTAGAATTTTCAAGATCAAACTTTTTGACCAACTCCAGTGCATACTTGGATTGACACAAGTGAATTCCTTCATCGTTTTGTTTAACTTGTAATCCAAGAAAATAAGTCAATTCGCCCATCATGGACATCTCAAATTCGCTTTCCATGGTCTCCGCGAATTTAGAAGCATCATTATCTCTTGTTGCTCCAAAAACAATGTCATCGACATAGATTTGAGCAACTATGAAATTGTTTTGATAATGCTTCACAAAGAGAGTCCTGTCAGCTCCCCCTCGAGTGTAGCCCTTTTCCAAAAGGTGCTTTGTCAACCTTTCGTACCATGCTCGCGGTGCTTGTTTCAGACCGTAAAGAGCCTTTTTCAGACGAAAAACATGGTTAGGTAGTTTATGATCCACAAAACCTTTCGGTTGAGCCACATAAACTTCCTCATTTAAAAACCATTTAAAAAGGCGCTCTTAACGTCCATTTGAAATAATTTGATTTTAAAATGACAAGCAATCGCAAACAATATACGAATGGACTCGAGTCTAGCTACAGGGGCGAAAGTTTCATCAAAGTCTATACCTTCTACTTGAGAGTAGCCTTGAGCAACTAACCTTGCTTTGTTCCTGATGATAGTACCTTCTTCATTTTTCTTGTTCTTGAAGATCCATTTGGTACCTATCACATTGTGTTGCTTCGGAGGCTTCGTCAATTCCCAGACTTTGTTTCGCTCGAATTGATGGAGCTCTTCCTGCATTGCTTTAATCCAGTAATCATCTTGGAGAGCTTCATCAACATTCCTTGGTTCGATTTGAGATACATAGCATGCAAATCCGCAAACCAATTGTCTCCGTGTTCTAACTCCTTCTTGTGGATCTCCAATGATGTTCGATTCAGGGTGATCCTTGGAGATGCGTAACGTTTGAGGTAGAGGAGTAGGCGGAGGTACACGAGATGATTCCTGCACATCAGATAAACTTGAAGAACCGTTAGATGCATCATTATTATCGAAAGAATTGTTAGAAGAAGATGCATTAGCAGGTGTATCATCATCAAGAGAGATATCGAGGGTAGATTTTTCAGATTCAAAGTGAAAAGCTTCATCTACCTTAACATTTATCGATTCTACGATCGTCTTAGATTCTAAGTTAAAAACTCGATATGCTCTGCTGTTTGTAGAATAACCTAAGAAAATCCCTTCGTCACTTCGAGAGTCAAATTTTCCAAGATTCTCACGATCACGTAAAATAAAACACCGACTCCCAAAGATGCGAAAATATTTGATGTTAGGTTTTCTACAAAACCAAAGTTCATATGGTGTATTCAATGTCCCCGGGCGCAAATACACGCGATTGATAACATAAACAGCAGTGTTCACCGCTTCAGCCCAAAAATAAAAAGGTAAGTTCCGGCTGTGAAGCATAACACGTGCCATTTCCTGTACGACCCTGTTTTTGCGCTCGACTACACCATTTTGTTGAGGTGTGTAAGGTGCGGAGAATTCATGTTTAATGCCATTAGAAGTGCAAAAATCAATGAATTTGGAATTTATGAATTCCCCACCTCTATCACTCCTAACTCGAGTAATCCTTTCATTCTTTTCAATCATAATACGATTGCAGATTTCGAGAAAAGAATCAAAGGTATCAGCTTTTTCTTTTAAAAATGCTACCCAAGTATATCTAGAAAAATCATCAACCAATAAGAAAATATACCATTTACCTCCCAGAGATGGTTGACGAGTTGGCCCCATTAAGTCCATATGCAAAAGTTCCAAAGGCCGTTTTGTACCTATGTGGTTCAAGTTCTTGTGTGCAGTCCTAGACTGTTTTCCTTTTTGGCAACCGCCACACACAAGGTTTTGTTCAAAAGAAAGTTTCGGAACCCCCTTGACCACATCTTTGTTCGAAATTCTAGCAAGTTCCTTAAAGTTTATGTGACCTAGCCTTTCATGCCAAAGTGTTTCATTTTTCAAAGATGCTAGGTTACATTTTTCAGAAATCTTAGTAGGAACTACATAACAATTGTTTTCTGATCTAACCCCCTTTAAAAAGAAAGCATGGTTCATGTCAGTTACAGTGCATTTATCAGATGAAAAATTAACTGAATAACCACTATCACAAAGTTGACTTATGCTTATGAGGTTAGTCTTAAGGCCATGAACAAATAACACATTCTAGAACCGGGCCATCTGGAATAGCTACCGTTCCCTTTCCAACAATTTTGGAAGACCGACCATCTCCGAAAACAACAAGTCCTCCGGAGTTTTTCTCAAATGTTTGAAAACAGTTTTTATCACCGGTCATATGACGGGAACACCCGCTATCCAGATACCAAGACGAACTATCATATGCATGCAAGGAAACATTGGTAGCAAGACAAGGGAAAATTTCACCTTTGCGCACCCAAACCTTTTTGGAGTGCGTCGGTAATGATCGTGAAGTTGATCTCCTAGGTGAGAGCGTCTTGCTTGAAGAATTGCTGCTCCTTGATGATGTCGTCTTGAGCGGTGTACTACCAAGGCTCTTTTCCTTTGAATGAATTGCAGTTGATTTTGAGGAATAGCCTTTTGGTAGTCATTGCAAGAGGTGCTTGAGGTGTGCGTTTGGCTTCCGTCTTGCAATTTCTCCTTATGTGCCCTGAAATGCCACAACGAAAACATACCTTAATTCTTGTCGATTCCGAGGAGGATGTAGTAGGCTTGTTGTCGTTGCTTGTCGTGAATTCCGGTGTCGGAGGAGGAGATACCGACTGAGGCACAAATACTGTCCCACTCGAACTTGGAATGTCTCCAGTTTGAGTGTATCCGAGGCCGAACTTATTTCTTTGACCAAGACCAAGAAGTCTGTCCAACTTACTCCTTCCAGAAGAAAATCTCTTTAAGTCATCCTTCAGTTGGCGTATGGTCTCCGTCATTTCCAATTTTTCCTGTCGAGCCTCGCCGTTGAGCTTCAAGAAGTAATTCGCTTTGTTCACCATATCCATATAATTCTTCTCGAATTGCTCATTGGACTCTTGAAGGGAAACATTTGTTTTAATCAAATTATCCCTTTCCACTTCAAGATCGGTTGAGAGAGAGGTTACCCTTTTTACTTCTTCTTCGAGATCCTGCAATCTCCCTTTCAACCCCTTGTTTTGCTTAGCCAGTTTCTTTGAATCCCTCAAAAGTCTGTGGTAGGCTAGAGCAAAATCTTCACCTTCCGAATCATCTGATTCATCGTCCGTTGCAATCTTTTCAACAGTGGAGTTGGACAAGGAATCGGATGTACTTGCCATTAAGCACATGAAGGGTGAAGATGTAGTGGACGCGTGGAAAGCTGTCGCGTTGTCTTCTTCATCACTTGAGGATGACTCATTTGACGTGGAGTTGTCATCCCAAGTAACGACTTGCATCGCTTTCTTCTTTGCCGGATTCTTGTTGGGACACTCCGTTGCAATGTGGCCGTAGCCTCGACATTTGAAGCACTGAACTTGTCCCTCAGAACTTTTCTTATCCTTTGAGAAGTTCTCTTGCTTTCTTGACTTGTAACTTGAAGAACCCTTGCCTTTCTTCGACTTTCCGAAGGATGGAGTTTTGCTTGAATTTCCCCTTCGAAAGTTGCGGCGAAACTTCCTTGTCAAGAGAGCGAGCTGCTTCTCAAAGTCCTCCATAGAAAGGTTCTCGTCGTCGTCCGAGGAGGATGAATCCGCGTCTTCTTCTTTAGTTGATTTCAATGCGTAACCTGAAGACTTAGAAGAGGATGCCTTTCCAGAAGAATAGTTAGTAGGAAATGTCATTTCATAAGTTTGTAAAGCACCTACTAATTCTTCTACACGCATTTCGTCCGGGTGTTTAATTGTTTCAATGGCTGCGACCTTCGGGCGAAATCGTTCAGGAAGAGTTCTTAGAATTTTTCTTACAACTTTAAATTCTGGAATCTTCTCTCCCAAGTTAGCACATGAGTTTACGATGTCTTGCAATCGTGTGTAATAGTCAGTGAAAGATTCATTCTCTGCCATAGAGATAGAGTCAAACTTGCTCGTAAGCATTTGCAGTTTCTGAATCTTCACTAGGTTAGTTCCCTCATGCGTAACTTGAAGAACATCCCAGATTTCTTTCGCAGTCTCACATGCCGAGACGCGAGAGAACTCAGTTTGTGACAAAGCATTAAATAGAGCATTAATCCCTTTGCCATTGTAAGAAGATAAGTCTATCTCTTCCTTGGTCCATTTCGACCTAGGTTTTAAGGTGCGAACATCATCTAAAATTTCAGTTGGATTAGACCATCCTAATTCAATTGATTGCCACACCCTTTCGTCGATGGAAATTAAAAAGGCTTTCATCCGTACTTTCCAGTACGCATAATTTGTTCCATCAAAGAAAGGGGGTCGATTGATGTTTCCACCTTCAACCATTGTTTACAACCCTATTCCCGCTCTGATACCACTTGTTGGGTTTAGGTTAATATGGATCTAAATAGGGGAAAAAACACCTAGAGGGGGGTGAATAGGTGTAAACAATAAACACTCAAAAAATCATTGCGCGATAAAACCCAATGCGGAAAAATAAAAGAAACACGCAAGATTTTTACGTGGAAAAACTCCAAACCGGAGTAAAAAACCACGGGACCGATAACACGGCGAAATCCACTAGAATTAACACACGTACAAGGTGATATAACGTACTCACAGACGACTCAACCTTTTACCATACGCTCCTAGTAGATCTTCCCGCTCGCTCCACGACGCTTCTCGAATCCACGATCCGCGCCCAACGCTGAATCCACAGCGTCCAACGTCGAGTCCACGACGTCCGACCGAATCCACGGTCTTCACCCAATGGCACGCTTCGAATCCACGAACGTACGCTTGAACACCTTGAATCCACAAGGCCACGCGAGTCCACGCGCCGATTTGGGGGTAAATCGTTGTTGTTTGGGTGGTGATGATCCGCCGAATACTTAGATTAAGATAGATCGGAAATACCATCTAAGTATTCATTGATTTGATTCTACTCAGAATGTGAGTATGGAAAACCTAGAATCAAATCAATCAATATAGATGAAGAACATAGAATAAATCTATTGATTTCCTTTCTTCTCTATATGTGGATTTTCTTTTCGGCTAATTTTTCTGTGACGGCTCGATGCCCTAGAAATGAATAAAGGGCTATTTATAGGTTAGAAACCCTAGGAAGAATATCGGATCAAAAACAGCCTTTTCTGGAAATTTTACCGACGGCGATCCGGATTGGAATTGGCGATCCGGATTGCAGAAGCAAAGAAGACGTTTCCAGAAAAATGCCTGTTCGGGATCCGGATCATAAGTCGATCCGGATCGTTCATACAGTTTTACCAGAACATCAATGTTCGGGATCCGGATTGCAATTCCTGATCCGGATCGTTCAAGCAAACAGGTAAAACCATGTTCGGGATCCGGATCAGAATGCTGCGATCCGGATTGAACCAGTGTATGAACGAACACCCTTCGGGATCCGGATTGCGAAGTCCGATCCGGATCCTGAACATGTCCCATGTCCAGTTTTTGATGTTTAAGCAATTAAAACCTCTTCCAGGTGTTTCTACACTATAAGAAGTATTCGGATCATCAAAAATCTTTAGTTAAACGTACCTGATCCTTTTGAATTCTTCTTTCTTGAGATTGAGGTATATGATCCAAAGTTTCTTCATCTTCAATCTTCAAGACTTAATACATTCACGAAATACGCCAACTCAAATTCCGTAAAACTCGTCGGGGAAAGTCAATTCCCGGGGGATGGCTGTGATCGTTCGGCCCCACGGCAGACTCATGATCTTCTGACGGGGCGTGGAAACAGCCAATTCCCGACACCCTAGTGGTCCTATCGATCACTTCTCGGTAGCGGGTAGACCCACCGTCGGTAGTACCCGATTAGTGTCGATATGTGGACCACCTTGTGAAGGCGAGCCGGGTGGGTCGTCTTTCCTAACAAAAAAAGCGGGGAAAGCGCATGCCATGTCGCGTAATCCGTTGTTGGAGTAGCCGATGTCTCCACTGTTGACGGAAACCATCGTATCCTCTTCTGCACCATCGATTGAAGAGCGGCTTCGGGCCATTAACCGTGCAAAACAAAGAAACCTAGTTAGCCCTAAGGTTATCACCCTAGCAACCATCTCACGATTACACCCATATTACGTCCCCGTTTTCCCCGTACTCTCACGTACTACCGCACCTATACCTTGGTCATCTCATTCCAATTTGTTGGTGGCACCTACACTGTGGATGTGGATCACGTCTACATGGTGTATGGTTGTTTTTTCT
>JAQOTM010001732.1:0-28753 GCA_029168755.2 Tillandsia fasciculata
CCAATTCGAGCGAAACAAAGTCTGGGAATTAACGAAGCCTCCGAAGCAACACAATGTGATAGGTACCAAATGGATCTTCAAGAACAAGAAAAACGAAGAAGGTACTATCATCAGGAACAAAGCAAGGTTAGTTGCTCAAGGCTACTCTCAAGTAGAAGGTATAGACTTTGATGAAACTTCGCCCCTGTAGCTAGACTCGAGTCCATTCGTATCTTGTTTGCGATCGCTTGTCATTTTAAAATCAAATTATTTCAAATGGACGTTAAGAGCGCCTTTTTAAATGGATTTTTAAATGAGGAAGTTTATGTGGCTCAACCGAAAGGTTTTGTGGATCATAAACTACCTAACCATGTTTTTCGTCTGAAAAAGGCTCTTTACGGTCTGAAACAAGCACCGCGAGCATGGTACGAAAGGTTGACAAAGCACCTTTTGGAAAAGGGCTACACTCGAGGGGGAGCTGACAGGACTCTCTTTGTGAAGCATTATCAAAACAATTTCATAGTTGCTCAAATCTATGTCGATGACATTGTTTTTGGCGCAACAAGAGATAATGATGCTTCTAAATTCGCGGAGACCATGGAAAGCGAATTTGAGATGTCCATGATGGGCGAATTGACTTATTTTCTTGGATTACAAGTTAAACAAAACGATGAAGGAATTCACTTGTGTCAATCCAAGTATGCACTGGAGTTGGTCAAAAAGTTTGATCTAGAAAATTCTAAGGATTTTCCAACTCCAATGGGAACTAGCCATAAGGGACTTGGAAGTGAATCACATAGTGAGAATGTAGACGAGAAACTGTATCGCAGTATGATTGGAAGTCTACTATATCTCACGGCTAGTCGCCCGGATATATCCTTCAGTGTGGGATTTGTGCGAGATATCAATCAGCACCGAAGGAGGTTCACCTGAAAGCGGTGAAACGGATCATCCGATATATCAAAGGTACAATCAATTTCGGAATTTGGTATCCTATGGGAACAAGTTTGGATATTGTTGGATACTCAGATGCCGATTGGGCTGGAGTCGATGTGGATGAAAAGCACGAGTGGTGCATGCTTCTATCTTGGCCATTGCCTTGTTGGCATGGCAGTAAAAAGCAGAACATTGCATAGCACTCTCGACTGCCGAAGCGGAGTACATTTCTGCAGGAAGTTGTTCAACCCAATTGATTTGGATGAAGAGCGATTTCCGGTTTCCGAATTTCTTCAACTTCGGTAACCATTTTATGTGACAACACTAGTGCTATTAACATTTCTAAAAACCCTGTGTTGCACTCTAGAACAAAACATATTGAACTTAGATATCATTTTCTTAGAGAGCTAGTTGAATCAAATATTCTTCAACTGTCATATATTTCAACTGAGGATCAATTAGCTGATATCTTAACAAAACCTTTGGATCAAAAACGTTTTATTCACTTGCGTAAAGCAATTGGCATGCTTTCCTTGAAATAATCTCTTTTTGAAACCTTTGCTTAGGTTAGGTTTTGTTTTTGTTTTTGTTTTGTTCTTTATCTATGTTTTGTACATAGGACATTAATTGAGCATAAATCATAATTGACTTTAATTGCATCCTTTTATGCATTTAGAAATTTATTATGCTTTTGATATCATAATATTTCAATGTTGCAATGATCATTTACGTTAATTAAACCATCTTTTAAGTGATCAAAGTCAATTTCTCTCTCAATGATCTCTTGGTATAGTCATTATCATATTTGATTGCTTAGTCGAGTATGAATTCGAGATCAATGGTTTGGTTGAATACCTTATATATTAAATAATTGATAGCCAATTGAGGGGGAGTCAATGAAAGTGTAAATGCTCAAAAGATGTGGAAAGAGTTACATCCCAATGAGGAGTGTGAAAACTACCACCACATGGAGAAAATGAAAGAAAGAAAAAGATACTCCATGAATGAAAAGCAAATTTTTGTTTTAAAAATGTTGATGAAATGCATATTGAAATACTTGACTCAGTCGTATTTCATGGTTGGTATAAGGTGGGATTTTGATAAAAGATGCTCAAAGAGCCACTCCTTCAACAGATTGTCTAGATATATTATCTAACTTATCTGGGATTTCAAACATCTATTGATCTTGGTATTTCATTTTCTTTACCAAAATTGATGATTTGATAAAGGCATTACACATAAGATCAGGATAGATGTAATTGAAGTTGTTCAACTTTAAGTGTTTTAACTTTCGTAAATTTTCGTTTCATTTTTGAGTATTTTTGATAGATTTTGCATAATCTATTTCTTGTTGTATGAAACGATGATTTTTGTTTAAAGTTGACATGGTAAAGTGCTTACATACTTTTTCTGGATTTTATGGAATTTTTCAAAATTTTCTGGAGAAAAAGTTGAAGCCGATCCGGATCGGAGTAAGTGATCCGGATCCCGAACGCAGGATTCTTCCTGCGGGTAGCCGATCCGGATCACATTCTCGATCCGATCCGGATCACGGCTAGGGTTTTTATAAGAACAAAGAGATTTGATTTCTTTTACCCTAATCTTTTGTTCTCAAGTTCTAGAGTTTCTCTCTCTAGATTTCTTGCATCTTGGAGCTTCAAAACTCAAAGTTCTTCGAATCCAAGTAAGTTTTATTGATCAAAATCGGTTTTTCACAGTTTTTCTTGTTTTCTCAAAACGTGATGGAAAGTTGAATCTTTTTCGTTTGTGAATGGTTTTTGATCAAATTTCTTTTGAAATAAGAACTCTGGGTCGATTAGTTTTGCTTTTATGCTGGGTTTTTACCTGATTAACGAGTTTTTAGGCTTCGATTTCTAAAAATTCGGTTTTAGGGCATAAAAGAGGAATTTTTGAAAATCATGGAATTGATCTATTTTTAAAATTCTTTTTGGAAAACTAATTTGATTCTTAGCTTCTCTACATGATTATGATTGTTAGGTACAATTTTTCAAATTTTTCAAAATTGACAATTTTTCATATGTTCTTGAGTTGGTCTTCACAGGACATTATTTTCAAAGCACTCAAAATGGTGATCACCTGGATCATTTTCTACTTGTGCCATGGTCCATGTCAAGGATTCTGCCAAGCCTAAAAGGGCTAAGAGAGTGAAGAGAGCTCAGAATGATTCCGACACTGAATCTGAGACGGAATCAATTAACTGGGATAACCTCGAGATCGAGCAACCTGTCCCTATTATCTCCAAAGGGAAAGCACCTGCTGAAGCTTCAAAAGCCTACTGCAGCTGAAAAGGAAAAGCCCCAATGGAACCAAGTCAAATTAGAACAAGAACGAAAAACGGTGCAAGAAAAAGAGGCAGTGCTCAAGGAATTTCCATTAATGAACCAATGCTAGCCAGCCTCCCCCTCAGGACTTCATTAGCTCCACGAGAATCAAAGATTTTGAAAAAGGGAATGCATTGGTGAGCGACATGTCAATGTCAACAATGAGGAAAGATCTGCAGAGTTTGGGATTTTGTTTGATCAAGTTGGTCTTGGTCCAATTTGCAACTTTCCTGAACAACTGGGTATTGTCCACACTCAGTTCGAATGTTTTATCAGAATGCTGCAAGTCTAACTGATCATGATGACGGACGTCGAGAATTTCATACCTTGGTTAAAGGTATCAAAATCAAAGTCACTCCCCAACTGATTGGAGAGGTGCTCAGTATGAAAGCCAGATCTGATGGAATCATTACTTAAAGACTCAAAGCTTCAACAGCAACTCCTGGAGAGTTGTAGTCAATGGAATTTGCCTTCCGGATACTTTGTCTACCGGAAATTCTGTTTTCTCCAAAGAGCTTCGAAAAGAGTACAAGTATATAAACTTCATTGTCTGCTACAACATTCTTCCCAACATGAATACAAAGGTTCTTCGATGGGATAGGATGTTATTTCTTTATCTTCTTGGAAACCCGACCGCATCAATGGGAGCAAACCTGAATATTCCTATCTCATTGGGAAAGGATGACGCGGTATGTCGAACACTCACCCCACAGAGCGACTACCATATCCAATGATAATCATGCGCATCCTTAGAAGTTTAAAGTGGATACAAGCGCGAGCCTTACATGTATAGTTTGGGGACAATTAATGAGACAACTATTGTAAAGTCTCTATCGACAAAGCAAGATGATCCTCCATCTCCTCCAATCCGACAAAGAGCTCGACCACAAGCAACTACTTCCACAGCTCCTGTTCCACCAGCACAGCAGGCACCTCCATCCACTTCTGATGATGATGCCTCTGTCAGCTCAATTTTAAGAACAACAGCGACTCTCCAATGAGCAAGAACGCATGTCTGCTGAGTTCACTGAAATGAAAGGAGAAATTCAAGTGTGAAAAAGGAGCTGGAAATCCTCACAGCATCTCAAGTCACTTTGACTAAGTCAGTCTCATCGGTGAAGAAACTAGTGAAGAAGATGTTTGCTAAAATGGGATGCACAACATCTGATGACTCCGACTCTCAGGAATAAATCTTTGTCCTAATCTTTTTGATCTTTGCAGGTTTTGACTTTCATGTTTGTTTATCTTTTTAACTCCCTTTGTTTTGTAATTATTGGCTTCATTTTGTGACAAAAGAGAGAACTTTGAACAATGAAGAATGATGAAATATCAAGGTAAGTATGATCTCAACTTCAACTTTGGTTTTTATCTTGTGATTTGTTGCATGTCCCTACTAACTATTCGACTAACTATTTGGGCATGTAATATGACTAACAAGTTGATGTTGGACTAACATTTTGACATTTGGTTTTTGAATGCTTAGAAGATATGTTGGTTTTTAACTATGATTCTCTTACATATCTGAATTCTTTCAAATGTCATGATGAGATAAACTCTATCTCTGTACTTGGTTTTGTATGTTTCAATTCTTGAGGTATCTAACGATTTGTTTGTCAAGAATGATTTCTTTGTGCAGAGATTACAGATGTCTAAGTCTAGAGTCTGTTTTAGGAGTTTATCTCATGTTTTTAATTTTTGGATCTCCATTGTAAATTTTTGTTGTATGGTGATAGCAACAAAAATATCTTTTTGAATTTTCTTTTGTGGATTTGTGTTTTGTCACGAAACCGCCAAAGGGGGAGATTGTTACGGAATTTGAGTTGGCGTATTTCGTGAAGTATTAAGTCTTGAAGATTGAAGATGAAGAAACTTGGATCATATACCTCAATCTCAAGAAAGAAGAATTCAAAAGGATCAGGTACGTTTAACTAAATATTTTGATGATCCGAATACTTCTTATAGTGTAGAAACACCTGGAAGAATGTTTAATTGCTTAAAATCAAAAACTGGACATGGGACATGTTCAGGATCCGGATCGGCTTGCAATCCGGATCCCGAAGGGTGTTCGTTCATACACTGGTTCAATCCGGATCGCAGCATTTCTGATCCGGATCCCGAACACAGTTTTACCTGTTTGCTTGCACGATCCGGATCAGGAATTGCAATCCGGATCCCGAACATGATGTTTTGGTGAAACTGTATGAACGATCCGGATCGGGGACTACGATCCGGATCCCGAACAAGCAATTTTCTGGAAACCGTCTTTTGTGTTCTGCAATCCGGATCGCCAAATCCAATCCGGATCGCCGTCGGTAAATCTTTCCAGAAAAGTTTGTTTTTGATCCGTATATTCTTCCAATGGTTTCTAACCTATAAATAGACCCTATGTATTTTTTCTAGGGTAGGGAATCCGAAAAATAGAGCCGAAAAAATAAAAACGGCCTAGATCCACATATAGAGAAGAAAGGAAATCAATAGATTTATTCTATGTTTCTTCATCTATATTGATTATTTGATTCTAGGTTTTCATACTCACATTTTGAGTAGAATCAAACAATGAATACTTAGATGGTATTTCCGATCTATCTTTAATCTAAGTATTCGGCGGATCATCACCACCCAAAAACAACGATTTACCCAAATCGGCGCGTGGACTCGCGTGGCCTTGTGGATTCAAGGTGCAACCGCTCTCGTGGATTCGGAGCGAGGTACGTTCGTGGATTCGAAGCGTGCTACTGGGTGAAGACCGTGGATTCGGTCGGACGTCGTGGACTCGACGTTGGACGCTGTGGATTCAGCGTTGGGCGCGGATCGTGGATTCGAGAAGCGTCGTGGAGCGAGCGGAGAAGATCTACTAGGAGCGTATGGTAAAAGGTTGAGTCGTCTATGAGTACGTTATATCACCTTGTACGTGTGTTAATTCTAGTGGATTTCGCCGTGTTATCGGTCCCGTGGTTTTTTACTCCGGTTTGGAGTTTTTCCACGTAAAAATCTTGCGTGTTCATTTATTTTTCCGCATTGGGTTTTATAGCGCAACGATTTTTGAGTGTTTATTGTTTACACCTATTCACCCCCCTCTAGGTGTTTTTTTCCCTATTTAGATCCAATTACTTATAACCCAACATAGTTGTGGGGTTTTGCGGCAACCGCGGATATTGGGCGGTTGACCGGACATTTATTTATGCACCAGATTGGGTATCTGATTTCTCTAGTGGACAGAGTTTCCCCACTATGTGAGTATTTTGCATCTGATTGAGGACCGAGGCTTTCTTTAAGGGTTGGGCTTTCCCACTTTGATCAGAGTCATGTTCCAGTCCTGCTGATTTATGATACTTATTACTGTGGCATTCTACTCGTGTGGGTAGCTCCCCTCGAGTGCCGCTCCGGAGTGTGCGATATTCAGGCTTCGAGTCCTTGAGACTCCCATCCCCTATCGGTGTTATGCGTAGGCTGGCATACCCGATTTGGCAGGCACAGCAGGCTAGTACCAGTTCTACTGGTGGCATTAGATTGGGTTTATTACAGACTTGTGCTTTATAGTTACACTCGTGTCGGGGGGACCGAGTGAAGTCTAGTAGCTATGTTAGACCAGTACTACTGTTGTTGGGAACGTTTGGGGGATACGGTGGTCCCTGGGTCATTGTGAGTCAGAAGGCAGGCATGGCAGGCATGGCAGGCAGGCATAGGCAGGCATAGGCAGGCATGGCAGGCATGGCAGGCATAGGTAGGCATGGCAGGCATGGCAGGCATAGGCAGGCATGGCAGGCATGGCAGGCATAGGCAGGCATGGCAGGCATGGCAGGCATAGGCAGGCATGGCAGGCATGGCGGGCATAGGCAGGCATAGGCAGGCATGGCAGGCATGGCAGGCATAGGTAGGCATGGCAGGCATGACAGGCATAGGCAGGCATAGGCAGGCATGGCAGGCATGGCAGGCATAGGTAGGCATGGCAGGCATGGCAGGCATAGGCAGGCATGGCAGGCATAGGCAGGCATAGGCAGGCATGACAAGTATGGCAGGCACAGGCAGGCACGGCGGGCATAGCAGGCATAGAGGCTTGATAGCTGTTGAGAGTCTCCAGCTTACTCCTTTTTCAGTCTTTACAGCTTTGGTTAGTTTGTTTGGTATCTTGAGGACTTAGTGGGCAGACCGTCGGGTCTGGCGGTGGTACCCACTGAGAACTCCCTTTTTGGAGTAGTTCTCACACCTTTGGGGGTCTTCCCCCTCTTTTTCTTTCCTCTCCTCTGTTTTGCAGAGTCTTAGCGGGTGTTGCTGATTCTGCGGTTGTTGATCGAGGCGAGAGAGTCGCGAGCTAGATCCCTTCCCGTTGTTTGGAGAGTAGCGGTACCCTCTTCAGAGGAAATCTACTGCAGACTAGTTGTTTATTTTTCAGTTTGAGGGACTGATGTAGTGAGGATATATTATGTATCGAGAGACTGTACACACTTGTATTTATCGGAGATATCTCCCTGTTGAGTTTGAGCGTTGTATATGAGGATATTGTATCGCTATCATTTTTGGGAGACAGACTTATTGTATATTGCAGTTATACAGTGACTGATTTTGGTTATACAGCAGGTATTTGTTTATCTCTGATATTGTTTAGCTGTAGTACTGTTCTTGCAGGTAGGACGCTCGCTATGCAGGTTGGCATAGGTGGCGGATCTGTTGGCGAGCCCGGGTCGTAGTTTCGACCCCGGGGCGTGACATAGTCTTACTACCAACAAGTTCTGTTCCCTTATATCACATGATTCCTAGGGTTGTACCCTAACATGATCACAGTCATCAGGTAATTACTCATTTCTACGCATGCAATTATTTTCATATCCATCATAAAAATATATATTTATTATCTATGCATGCAATTATCATTAATTTAGATAAGTCAATAATCGCATTTTTTTTTCCCTAATTCTTTTTACACATGCAAATTAATTATCTCAATTTTTGGCAACCAACAGTTGCATTTTTCATCTGTGTCCATCTACACATACCAGTTTATCCCCTATTTGGATAAATCATAAATGTCACTTTTCCTCTAAATATCTCTGCACATGCACATTTATCATCTGTCTTTGGCAACCAACAGTTGCACTTTTCATCTGTATTCCTCTAAACATGCAATCTTAATCATAATTACCTAACGCCTCTAACAGGCTACTATCATGCTTCTAGATCAAAAAGCAAAGGAGCAAGGGGAGAGGTCACCCAATTTCGGCAGAATCCCCCACCTTATAGCGCCCCCAATTGCTTGTAGACACTTGCAATTGGTCTCCGCGCGATTCCACTTGTTTCCTCGAGCTTGCACGCAAAACGGTGCACATCCTTCGAGTCCGCACGTAAAAACGGTGCACGTCCACCAAACTTGCACGCAAAACGGTGCACGTCACTAAAAACCCGCACGCAAAACAATGCGCGCCAATTCAATCTGCACGCGATATGGTGCGCGACAACACAACCTGCACGCAAAACGATGCACGTACCTCAAAACTGCACGCAAAACGATGCACGTCTGACTGTAGGG
Source organism: Tillandsia fasciculata (assembly GCA_029168755.2). Taxonomy (NCBI): domain Eukaryota; kingdom Viridiplantae; phylum Streptophyta; class Magnoliopsida; order Poales; family Bromeliaceae; genus Tillandsia; species Tillandsia fasciculata. Next base: position 8,782 of record JAQOTM010001732.1, read on the forward strand.
TTGCACGCAAAATGGTGCACATTTTTCTAGCCCTACACGCAAATCGATGCAAAATATTAGAATCTGCACGTAAAATGGTGCGCACTGGTCCAACCTGCATGCAAAACGGTGCACGTACCTCAAAACTGCATGCAAAACGGTGCACGTCTGACTGTAGGGTTGCACGCAAAACGGTGCATATTTTTCTAATCCTGCACGCAAATTGATGCAAAAATATTAGCATTTGCACGTAAAACGGTGCACAATAACTCGACCTGCACGCAAAACGGAGCACGTACCTCGGATTGGCACGCAAAACGGTACACGTTCCTTTTTCAACGTTGCATGCAAAACGGTGCACGTTTTCCGAGTTTGCGTTCAAAACTGCGCAAATTCTTCGAATCCGCACGCAAAATGGTGCGTTATTTCCACAGGCTTGCACGCAAAACGAGGCGCGCCTAAAATGCTCGCGACAATCCGTGCAGCAATGGTACAGTAGAACTCCGTCCTTAACACGCAAAACGGCACGGGGTCAAATTTAATGTCCAAAAGGAATCCTACAAATTGTGCCAAAAATACTGAAAACAACGTTACCTCGTACAGTCGCGCCGCCCATCGGCTTTTGGGAACGCCTTGCGCGCTCCACGAGGTTCACGACGCGCACGCGTACCCCACGAAATCCCCCATTTCTCTCTCTCTCTCTCTCTCTCTCTCTCTCTCTCTCTCTCTCGATGCTCTCTCTCGATGCTCGGTTGGGGAAGAAGAACACAAAGAGAGGAGGGTCTAAGAAGAAGAGAAAAAGGAAGGAAAAGGGAGGGGAGGGGGCTTGTAGACCGGGTCCACGGGGCCCCCAATGGGGAGCCGCCGTGTGGCGGTCCACCACACAAGGGGGGCGCGCACCAGGTCCAGGCGGCGCCCCCCACGCTACGTGGCGCGCGCCCCCGCGCCCTGTTGCGCGCCAGCTGTGCGCGTGGCGCAACGCGCCGTGCGCCTGGAAATCCCTTTTTGTCCCGTTTTCTGTCCGTTTTTGTCCGTTTCCGTCCAAATTTGATAGGCAGCTTCGTTTCAGCCTAATTTACCACAAAAAATTTTAAATTTTCAGTTTGGGCCATTTTCGGAACACCAAAAGCCTCGCTGTATCCAGAATCGCTGGCGGACCCCGTTCTCGCAATCCGGATATCCTATCAACCCGAAATTTTTACTGTGGCCTTAAAACATAATTACGAAGCTCCCCAATTTTTCTCAGAATTTTTCGACACTGTTGGCGGAGCCCGTTCTCACTATCAGGCATCCGATCAACGCGAAACTTTTTCTGTGGTCTTAAAACATATTTACGGGGCTCCCGTAATTTTCTCGGAATTTTCCGACACTGTGAATTTTCCACTAAAAATCTGGGCCCCCTTTCTCCAATAAATTTTTAGATCTCTCCATTTTAACCCGAATTGGGCCCAACTCGCGTCCAAATGTTCCTTACTTCCCCAACTTTCATAACACTAGTATTTCATACCACCTTTATTTATATTTATTTATGTGCCGAAAATTCGGTACATTACATAATCTGTCACGCCCCGGGGTCGAAACTGCGACCCGGGCTCGCCAACAGATCCGCCACCTATGCAAAATCCCGCATAGGCGAAGCGTCTAACCTGCAAAAGATAGTACTATAGCTACACAAATATCAGAGCTGAAATAAAATGCTGTAAAATAAAATCCAATCACTATACAACATGAAATAAAGTACAATATCCATCTCCTCAAATACAGATAATCATCATACAATGTCCTCAGTACAGCATCTCTCAACTATAAAAGGAGATAAACTAAAACTATAGTATATCAGTCTCACATCAGTCTCTCCAAATACAAAAGATCTCTCTCCAAAGAAAACAGTAAAAACCAGCCAACAGCTACGAGGAATCTCCAACCAGGGGATACAGCTACACTCCTCGGGTGGTAAGGATCTAGCTCGTGACTCCCTCGCCTCGAACAACGACCGAAGATCAGCAACTCCCGCAGAGGACTCTGCAAAACAGGGGGAAGAAAAGAAGGGAAACAACAATGGGGGTGAGAACCACTAGTAAACCAGTAGCCTCCCCCTGTGGGTAAAGCCTCAAGCTCCGGCGTACCCACTAAGTCTACTAGAGGCAAGAAAAGGAACAAGTGGTAAAGCTGTAAACAGAACTACTGAATAAAGGGGAAACCACAACTAGTATGCCTCTAAATGCAATACCGAAAGAAATGACTGTATGAATGCATCAGGAAACAGTATCTGACCAAATAGACCCAATCTAGTCACCAGTAAAACTGGTACTGCCTGCTCTGCTGTCGAACTCAAGAACTCAGTAGGGGACCAGCACATAAGGCTCGAAATCCCAATCAGATGGACCGGTACCTAACACGGTCTAAAGCCTACTCCGGAGTGGCACTCGAGGGGAGCGACCCACACGAGTAAAGTATCACCAGTATCACAAGTATCTCTGTCAAGTATCTCAATATAGCAGGACTGGATCATGACTATGATCAAAGTGGGAAAACTCCGTCCACTAATGCAATCCCGATCCCCATCTGATGCAATAGTACTCAATAAGTGGGAAACACCATCCACTAGAGAAACCTGATACCCAATCTGATGCAATAGTACTCAATAAGTGGGAAACTCCATCCACTAGAGGAATCTGATACCCAATCTGATGCAATAGTAAACATCCGGTCAACCGCCCAATGTCCGCGGTCGCCGCAACACCCCACAACCCTTAAATCTGATAAATAATCAAGATCTGGTCAACCGCCTACTGTCCGCGGTTGCCGCAATAACCCACAATCCAACATCAAGTACACCCTGTCTCTGACCCTCAGGTCCCGGCTACACTATCCCAAACCTCTGCTCGAACCCGAGCAACATGACTCAAAAGTCTAAATAAGAAGGAGAAAGAAAGCAATCATGGTTTCTCCTAAGTCAAATCCCAATATGATAGTGTAGCAATAAAATAGTGGCCTATCTAGATGTCCAAACAAGCATGCAAAAGTCCTCATGCAAGATGAAAGAGAGAATATCAAATAACAGTTCCACATGTGTAACAAATAATAAATCCACATAAATATACCCATCATGCTAAAATCATCAGTCAACTACACATGTAAATAATCCCTGATCCATAATAAATCCCAAAGTGGTACCCGCACATAGATATGTCATCATGTCCCAACAATTAGTCCATTTAACCACTTTCATAAAATCTAGGTGCTAATATGGCATGTTAATTATCACTATTAAATATTCCCCGCAATCATGTTCCACAATAATATTATCCCAATAATATCCCCAACATGCTATATCCACAAAATTAATCTCAGATGATAGGCTCACATTTATATCAGTCAATCATGCATGGTAATCAATCAATATGCTCAATAGTGGGCTTCTTAATAAACTTAGTGAGCAAGTCAGAAGTAGAGGCATGCAACAACCACCCACCTCGAAAAGCGCAATCCACAGGCGTAAAAGTCTCCTCGCTGTCCAACCTCCCATTTCCTCGCAAAACACCAAAAACAGCAAACCACTGTACAAAAGTCAATCCGGTATACAAACCAACTTCCCAAAAAATAGCACCTTGCTGTTTAGAAAATCAGCAGTGAAAATAGGGATTTCACCTCTCTGCAGTCCTCTGAAAAATCCAGAAAAATAACCGCTGCGATCCTCGCGTCGAGCCGATCGAAACGAGTACTCGCACGCCCGATCCGATACCTGTAGGTCAAGTTACAAATAAAACACCGCGGTAAGCCGCAACGCCACATCACCAAAATTCTGTGGTACACAGTCCACGAAAAGCTTAATTATCACCTTCGAATCAATCTCCAAAAATCCCAGAAAAATCACCACTGTGTTCCTCGCGACGAGTAGATCAAAATCGAGTGCTTATACGCCTTGATCCGATGCTCCTAGGCCAAGATATAAAATCGACAAGCCTCCGCTGTCCAAAATCCATCATAGAAAAAGGAGGGTCAAAAATGCCTCGGGAACCATGCCAAAAGTGAAAAACGGGGCAAAGTAATCAACACGAAAATCGAAGCCTTACCTCTAAGGAACGCGCCGTCTCAAAAATCTTCCAAAAACTCCTCCTGGTTTGCCCACAGTGAATTTTTGACTGAACTGTGACAGTAATGGGCCGAAATGGGGGAAAAACCGAGGCGAACTGTAAAATCGATATCGCCGTTGCCGAGCCTCCAAAAATTCTGGGGATCCACCACGAGATCAAGAACATCAAGGGGAACAAATTTCGTATAGAGCTCTCCCTCTCATTCCCTCTCTAAAGCTCGAAAAAGGGAGAGAAAGAGGGAGAGGAGGAGGTATTTATAGGCCATTCCAAGCAATTGGGAAAATTCCCTCTGTGTCCCAATTTCGGGCGCCCGAATCGTTTCGGGCTGCTACAGTGCCGCACAGTAACTCAATCCCGACCGTCCATCCAGCGCCCCGAATCCACCTGATGCTGCCACGTGTCCCCGAACAGCGTACAGCCGATCCTGCCGCTCCCGTGTTGCCGCGTGGCCCGCCCTGGTCAACGGAGTGGTTGGCGCCCGCCAATGGCGGGCCGCCACGTGGCGCACGCGTGCGCCACGTCGGCGCCGTGGCCGCCACGCAGCCGCCCCGCTGCCACGCCGTCTGCCACGCCACCTGCCCCGCCGTACGCGCACAGTGACGCGCCCAATCCCCGCGCGCCACGTGTCAGTGCCCCGCGCTCGCTGCACCCGGTGCACACACTCCGTGCACCTGACGAACCACAGACTGCCACGTGCCCGCATCTCAACCAATAGAAAACTGCCACGTGGCACACCACCAGCCTGCACCCCCACGCCTGCCCGCGCACCTGCCCGGCCTGCCCGTGCACCCCTGCGTGCGCCGCGACCACTGCACCGAACCAATGAGGTGCTGCCACGTGTCCCCGCTCCGGTCCACCGTACCCCCGCGCGCTCACCCGTGAACCGAGCGCCCTGCGCCCGCCAATCCGGAGCCGCCACGTGGCTTCCCGCCTGGTCCACTGCACCAGCGCTCCACTCTGTGGACTGGGACGCGTGCGCCGGCCAATCCGCAGCTGCCACGTGTCCCTCCGGCCGGTCCACGGCTCTCCCATGCACCAAATACACCACAAACTTCCGGGTCTCCGTTTTTGGGCGTCCGGACTAAGAAAAATACAAGTAAATAGCCGTTTTTCATCATTTTTCCGCGCTGAATCCAAATACGGCCTCCGTTTTGCCAAAGCTCCTCCCAAAATTCGACGGGGGTATCGGAATACACTCGGGGTCCAATCAACACACTGAGTCCATTTCTTGAGTCCGATGCACACCCAAACACTCCCATTGCATAAGATAGTCCTCCAAAAGCTACTGACCAAGCCATAAACCCCCAATGAAGATCCGGGTCATCACATCTTGGGTGCTCAGGAAGCACATGTACCGTTCAGTCAGAGAGAGCTTGTTAAGTGGCACCTTAGCTTCTGCTAAGTGTGGCAAGAGTCGATAACGAGTTCGGGTTGTAGAGTGATGACTATTGCGTAAGTCATGCTCGGTGGAGCGTGGAAGTCGCGTGATGACGATTAGTGGGTTCGCTGGGGGACGATCCGTGCCTGGACCATGTATGAGAACTATGGAGCCGGTAGCCATGTGAGCAGGCGTAGTCGACTGCGAGAGGCAGCGGCCCGAGGCCTGAGAGCGGGGCATGATAGAGCTTTGGGGCGGGGTGGTAATCCGAGCGATGACCCGGGAACGTGGAAAGCCACATGTGAGCCTTGAGGCTTTTAGAGCGCCAAGCGTGTGGACGCGACCTGGCTTTAGCGCCGGTGCTGATTGAAATATTGTTGCTCCAGTTGGAGTATGGTACGGTAATCCTAGGTGAGGATCTAGCCGTATGATGATTAGGTCTGTGTTCTAGCGAGAGCCGTTGCTCGATATTGAGTTAGAGGCCGAGCTGTAAGTCTATACGGTACCGTGGTCGGTGGACCTTGGGTAATTCGAGATGTACGGGTTAGTTGAGAACTCATAGATTAGAGCGCTAGTGGCGTGGAAATAGTTGAGAGTGTGGACTGGCTATTGTCCTCCCTGTTGATCAACTAGCGGTGAAGAAAAGTGACTAATGTAATTAGTACGAGTGCGACCTTGGAAAAATGATTACGAAATTGTCAAAGGAATTCCGCAGTCGAGATTTGGCCGTTAGCAGCGAATCGGAGGACTAAGCGCTCGGTTGTATCTTCGCCTAGTTGGTGAGGTTATTGGGACTTAAGATCTAGGATTTCCGCGGAGTCGAGTTGGAAGTGCACGAACGAGGGGTCCGTGCGAAATTGTCGAGCAGACAGTATGATGCTCAGTGGTGGCATGCAGTAGGCTCAGTATTGGGGTGAAACTCCCTTTAATTGATGAAATTCAAATTGGGGCTCGATTTTTGTTTCGCGGACGAAACTCCTAAAAGGATGGAGGAATGTAGTACACCGACTTCGCTAAAGTAGCCAAGTGCGGGTAAATCACTTCAAACATATTTTAAATATGATAAAAATGAGGTAGAACAAGTTTGGTTCGAAGAAAATAGCTTTCGGATCCAAAGCGAGTTGGAACGGCAAAGAAAAAGGGCCAACTAGCTTGATTCTCGTTGTTGGACCAGAATCGGGCGCCCGGGAGTGTCCTATAGGCGCCCGGAATCGGTTACAGGATGCCCAGACCGAGAGTTGAGTTTTGATGCAAACAGGAGATTCGGGCGCCCGGATGTCCGGGGGGCGCCCGAATGAACAGTAGCGGGCCCTGAGTAGGCCGCCCGGTTGAGATTGTTACGGAATTTGAGTTGGCGTATTTCGTGATTGTATTAAGTCTTGAAGATTGAAGATGAAGAAACTTTGGATCGTATACCTCAATCTCAAGAAAGAAGAATTCAAAAGGATCAGGTACGTTTAACTAAAGATTTTTGATGATCCGAATACTTCTTATAGTGTAGAAACACCTGGAAGAGGTTTTAATTGCATAAACATCAAAAACTGGACATGGGACATGTTCAGGATCCGGATCGTGCTTGCAATCCGGATCCCGAAGGGTGTTGGTTCATACACTGGTTCAATCCGGATCGCAGCCTCCTCTGATCCGGATCCCGAACACTGGTTTACCTGTGTGCTTCCTCGATCCGGATCAGGACTTGCAATCCGGATCCCGAACATGATGTTCTGGTAAAACTGTATGAACGATCCGGATCGGACTTTGTGATCCGGATCCCGAACCCTTGTTTTTCTGGAAACGTCTTTCTTGCTTCTGCGATCCGGATCGCAAATTCCAATCCGGATCGCCGTCGGTAAAATTCCAGAAAAGGCTGTTTTTGATCCTTATCTTCTTCCAGGGTTTCTAACCTATAAATAGACCCTATGGTCATTTCTAGGGTTAAGGAAAATAGAGCCGTCATTAAAATATCATTTTATACGGAAAGATCCACATATAGAGAAGAAAGGAAATCAATAGATTTATTCTATGTTTCTTCATCTATATTGATTGATTTGATTCTAGGTTTTCCATACTCACATTTTGAGTAGAATCAAATCAATGAATACTTAGATGGTATTTCCGATCTATCTTTAATCTAAGTATTCGGCGGATCATCACCACCCAAAAACAACGATTTACCCAAATCGGCGCGTGGACTCGCGTGGCCTTGTGGATTCAAGGTGCAACCGCTCTCGTGGATTCGGAGCGAGGTACGTTCGTGGATTCGAAGCGTGCTATTGGGTGAAGACCGTGGATTCGGTTGGACGTCGTGGACTCGACGTTGGACGCTGTGGATTCAGCGTTGGGCGCGGATCGTGGATTCGAGAAGCGTCGTGGAGCGAGCGGAGAAGATCTACTAGGAGCGTATGGTAAAAGGTTGAGTCGTCTGTGAGTACGTTATATCACCTTGTACGTGTGTTAATTCTAGTGGATTTCGCCGTGTTATCGGTCCCGTGGTTTTTTACTCCGGTTTGGAGTTTTTCCACGTAAAAATCTTGCGTGTTCTTTTATTTTTCCGCATTGGGTTTTATTGCGCAATGATTTTTTGAGTGTTTATTGTTTACACCTATTCACCCCCCTCTAGGTGTTTTTTCCCCTATTTAGATCCATATTACTTATAACCCAACAAGTGGTATCAGAGCGGGAATAGGGTTGTAAACAATGGTTGAAGGTGGAAACATCAATCGACCCCCTTTCTTTGATGGAACAAATTATGCGTACTGGAAAGTACGGATGAAAGCCTTTTTAATTTCCATCGACGAAAGGGTGTGGCAATCAATTGAATTAGGATGGTCTAATCCAACTGAAATTTTAGATGATGTTCGCACCTTAAAACCTAGGTCGAAATGGACCAAGGAAGAGATAGATTATCTTCTTACAATGGCAAAGGAATTAATGCTCTATTTAATGCTTTGTCACAAACAGAGTTCTCTCGCGTCTCGGCATGTGAGACTGCGAAAGAAATCTGGGATGTTCTTCAAGTTACGCATGAGGGAACTAACCTTGTGAAGATTCAGAAACTGCAAATGCTTACGAGCAAGTTTGACTCTATCTCTATGGCAGAGAATGAATCTTTCACTGACTATTACACACGATTGCAAGACATCGTAAACTCATGTGCTAACTTGGGAGAGAAGATTCCAGAATTTAAAGTTGTAAGAAAATATTCTAAGAACTCTTCCTGAAATATTTCGGGTCTAGCCATTGGTTTTCTTTTGGTTCGCTTTACGCTTGGGGGTCCGGAGGGCGAGTTATTAATTCTTTGTTTCTGAACAGACCGTCGGGGCTCGCGAGTATTTTTTTGGTTAATAAAGCTCGCGAAACGGTGAACGACGACGAAATCGGTTCTGGATTCCGACTCCGGAATCTTCCAGAATAAATTCCGGAAGTTTTGCGTGGTCCAGGCGACTAACCCAAATGCCGGGGCAGACTGGACCCAGGTTTGCGTCCCTGGTTGACTCTTTTAACTCCTGTTTGATCTACTTGGGCTCAGTCTGATTGCACCAATTTGGCTAATTAATTGGTTGGGGATTTTAGGTTTGGAAACCGCCCCCTTTCGTTTTATTTCCCCCTTGCCCTAACGCACGATATCCGAGAGCGGACGAGAAATCAACTTCCCAATCCCACTTCTTCCTACCGATCGCTTGGAGAACCGAGGCGACGGGACCGAGGAGGGAGAAGACCGACGAGATACTCTTCGACAACAAGCACGCGAGACCGGGACGATCCTTCCCTCGTTCATCCCTAGCGACGAAACCGTGGTGAGTACCTTCTTTTAGGGTTCTTGTTTTGGTTTTGTTAGGGTTCTTGTCTTCGAGGCGGGGAGGAGGGGGGGGGGAAATTTTCCCGGTGTGCGTATGGACCCACGCAAGAGGGCGGCACCGCATGCGGATGGCACACCCGCGCGGCCTGCGCAGGGGCTGGGCGCAGGCGCGCACCCGTGCATGCGGGTGGCGCACCCGCGCGGCCTGCGCAGGGGCTGGCGCAGGCGCGCACCCGTGCACGCGGGTGGCGCACCCGCGCGGCCTGCGCAGGGGCTGGCGCAGGGCGCACCCATGCATGCGGGTGGCGCGCCCGAGCAGCCTGCGCAGGGGCAGGGCGCATGCGCACCCGCGCATGCGAGCGGCCCCGCACGTGGGTGACACGCCCGAGCGGCCTGTGCAGGAATTGGGTGCACGCGCACCCACGCATGCGGGCAGCGCCCTGTACGGCCGCACGGGGGAGAGCCGCTTGAGTCGTGGGTCGCCGGTGTTTTACTTTTCGTTTGTTTAGAGTTGGTGTGTATTGATCGTTTACCCGGGGTTTCCTATTACAGTTTTTGGGAGCGTGCCGGGACGCGGGGGAGTCGAGCTTTGATCCTTAGCATCAAAAGGTGGGTTTTTCTTCGGGACTTAGCATAGGATTAATATTGTTAAAAAATCCCTAATTGATTATTATCGGTGCTAATGCTGACGGTCTCTAGTATATGCGATATCATGTTATATGTTGATCATTATGCTCGTAGTTGCGACACGCGCACCCGCGGTCTGGCCACCGCAAAGGGTGCTCTTTTCCGGGAAAGCGGTCTTCGACCCGTGTTAACCCACAAGGTGAGGTGGTGGGGGCCCCCGTAGGTGTGGGGTTTTGAGGCAGCAAAAGGTGGGGAGGGGAAAGGTGTGACCTGTCGGAATAAGAACCCGACGAGGTCAGGTGCCCCGTGGTGTGAGCGGTGTGATCTGTCGGTGTAGGTGCCCGACGAGGTCAAGGTGTATAGGTGTTACAGGTATTACAGGTGCAACAGGTGTTCGCGTTTACTTTTCCAGTGAGTCGAGTGGTTGCTCCGGATAGTATTACAGTTGGGTTTGGCTTTCTTTCCTGCATATTATTATTATCGCATGTCGCTGACTACCCACTCCGTGACAGGTTCTTCCAGGGGTGAGCAGTAGACGACGGTGAGGTCGAGGCAGGAGTAGTCGGGCAGTGTGGAGCCCTAGTCTGTATCTTCTTTACCTTTCCTTGCATTTCATTTGATACTGTAGGTTACTGTGTGGTTCTCGATACCCTCGTGGGGTCGGTGTGGATGTTGATCACTTTTGCTTTGGATGTGGAATAATGTTTCTTTTAATTCTCCCCGTTCGGCCGTTTTTCCAAACATCACAACTAGAAAACAAAAGATAAGAACTTTCGGAAAATATCTTTCAAAATCTGGGGTCGTGTGGACCCGTTTCCAAACATCGTGGATTTATGTGGATTTCAAAACTGTTCTTCAAAACCTTGGGTCGAGTGGACCCGTTTTTCAAACCCTGTGGATTTATGGCATCTTTACAAACGGTTTGCAAAACCTCAGGTCGTGTGGACCTGTTTTCAAAACTGTGGGTTTTATCCTTTCAACTTGATTAGCGACGGGCGTTCTATTCAGTTTATATTATTGGTTGAATGCTGAGACTGTTGTGATTAACTGATTGCTTGTGTTGAGTTGTTGTACTAGTGCGACGCCGTGCATATACAGAGGAGACTCTGCCCGATTTTCGAGTAAATCTGTATATGCGGCGGGTCTGGGCACGTGCCGGGGAAGGAGATCTTAACAAAAAATTTTTACGTGATAAACACATACTTTTGTGCACCGTTTCCGCTAACATAAAACCCCCGGGACGTGACAGATTAAGATGGTATCAGAGCGGTTTTCTTTTAATCACAACAGCAAAGGTCCAACATCCACGGTAATACCACACGTAACTGCGAGTAAATGAAATGTGTAGGACATAGGGGTGTAGGACGTGAGTGATCGGGGGAGGGAGGGGAATAGTGTAGTTTCTTCTCTCTTGAGGTAGTGCTGTGTTCTAGCAAGGACTAGGACTAATGTTTGGGTTGCATGTATGTACAGACAATGGTTCGAACCAGAGCGACAGCCGGGGACGAGGGGGCAGATGCAACGGCATCGGTAGCCGCGGAGAACCAACTCCTGCGGCAACAAATGCAAGAGATGGCAGGACAACTGGCGGCTCTTACCGATCACGTGCGTCAGTTGACGCAGCGGATTCCGGTCGCCCCGGCCACGGTACAGGGGCCGGCCGTGCCAGCAGCAGGGCCGCAAGTGGCAGGGACTGGGATCGGAGTGGCCCCTATGCCGACAGCGGCGGCCGGGATGACTTCAACCCAGACGACGACGCCGGTAGCAGCACCCCCAGCAGCATCCGCGGAGCCAGCGCCGGGGGCCCTTGGCGGGAGTACCTCCGCGGCCGCCGTCGCCGCTGGGGAAGGGACGGTTACACCGACGGAGCGAGAACGAGTGCGAGCCAACCTGGCGGATTTCATGAAGTTCGAACCACCCACGTTCGAGGGGGAGACGACTGATCCCTGGGTCGTCGAAAAGTGGGTGGGGTCAATGGAAAAATTATTCGAGGACTTACTCATCGAGGACCCCGAGCGCGTTCCCTTGGCGGTTCACTTTCTGGAAGGAAACGCACGTTTGTGGTGGAAGACGGTGCGCCCTGATCCCACCAAGGGCACTGTACTTCCAATGTGGACGACGTTCAAGAAGGATCTGTTTGGGGCTTTCTTCACAAACAGCGTTAAGAAGAAATTAGAAGACGACCTGAACCACATTCAACAAGGGAGCAGGACGGTAATGGAATATCAGCGCGAATTCGTGCGTTTGGTAAACTGCGTCCCTTTTGTCCCAAGGGATGAAGCCCACAAGGCACAGCTCTTCGTGGATGGTTTAAGAAGTGATATTTTCGAGGTGGTACAGGCAGCTGAATTGCACACGTTTCAAAAAGTGGTCGACCGGGCCACGGTGGTTGAGCGCGGGTTTGCAGTCACCCGTGCCAAGAGGGGGGCCCCGGCACAGCATGAGGATAGGAAGCGGCCACAGCAGAGCTACGGGGGAGGTTCTTCTTCTGGGAGCCGACCCCCCAAGCGGTGGAGACCCCAATCAGGGTCACGGAGCGCGCCTACAGGAGGACCAAGGTATGGAGACAGGCCTTGTGTGATCTGCGGGGGAGCGCACCAGGTGTTGGATTGCCCTCGAAGAGTTGATCATTGCTTCCGCTGTGGCAAGCAGGGGCACTTTCGCCGCAACTGCCCCCTTGCTATGAATCCAGCCTCTTCTGCCGCATCAACGCCTTCGCCACAGTTCTCCGGGCGGGGGAAAGCTCCTATGGGGACGACCTCCAGGCCCCCAGCACCGCGGCGCGAGGAGGCAAGGCAGCCTCAACCAGGCGGGAGAGTCTACTCAATGACCCGCCAGGAGACAGACCCACCGGAGGACATGCTTGCAGGTATTACCTCTGTTTCAAACTCCCGAGCTAGAACCCTCTTTGATACCGGAGCAACACACTCGTTTATTTCTCGTGATTACGTGTTTATGCATGACCTTTGGGAGTTTCCTCTCCAAAACCGACTGACGGTCCAGACAGCGGGTGGGACACTGGAGGCGACCAGCATGGTGGCCACCTGCCCAATCCAACTGGGGCGATTGTCTTGCCCTTGGGATTTGGTGGTTATTCCCCTGAAGGAGTACGACATTGTTTTGGGCATGGATTGGCTCTCAAGATACCAAGCGCTTATCGACTGCGAGAAACGGATGGTGCAACTTCAGGAACCAAGCTTCCCTAAAAATGCGTATCTGGCGTGCAAGAGTATCTCCTTCCCAGCGGTCATCTCAGCGGCACGAGCCAGGAGATTGGTAGAGGGCGGATGTGTGGCCTATTTGGCGTCGGTGGACACAATCGCCCAACCCTCGAGGACACTGGCAGACATCCCAGTGGTAAGGGATTTCCCCGATGTTTTTCCGTCGGAGCTGCCCGGGTTACCCCCTGAGCGGGAGGTGGTGTTTCCAATTGAACTGCTACCGGGCACGCAACCGATCACGAAGGCGCCATATCGAATGGCTTTCGCGGAGTTGAAGGAGCTGAAGGCACAGCTGGAGGATCTATTGGACAAAGGGTTCATCCGACCGAGTGTGTCACCCTGGGGCGCACCGGTACTCTTTGTGCGGAAGAAAGATGGAAGTTTGCGGCTCTGCATCGACTACAGGGGAATAAACAAGGTGACGGTGAAGAATAAGTACCCCCTGCCTAGAATTGACGACCTCTTCGACCAGTTACGAGGAGCAACGGTCTTTTCGAAGATTGATCTGCAATCGGGCTATCACCAGCTCCGGGTCCGGAACGAAGACATTCCGAAGACCGCCTTCCGGACCCGGTACGGCCACTACGAGTTTACGGTCATGCCGTTCGGGCTTACGAACGCCCCCGCGGTTTTTATGGATATGATGAACCGGATCTTCAGACCTTTCGTAGACCGGTTCGTGGTGGTCTTTATCGATGACATTCTGATTTATTCAACCACCGACGAGGAGCACGAGGACCATTTACGAATGATTCTCCAAACTCTCAGGGAGCAGAGGTTGTTCGCTAAACTCAAAAAGTGTGAGTTCTGGCTACGCGAAGTAGGATTCCTGGGGCACGTGATCTCGGCGAAGGGAATCGCTGTGGACCCCAAGAAGGTGGAATCGGTGATCGACTGGCAGCCGCCGACGACGGTGACGGAGATTCGCAGTTTCTTGGGATTAGCAGGATACTATCGACGCTTTGTCGAGGGCTTCTCGAAGATAGCCACCCCCCTGAACCGGTTGACTAGAAAAGGAGAAAAGTTTGTGTGGTCGACACAATGCCAGGAGAGCTTTGAAGAACTAAAAAGGAGACTAACCAGGGCACCAATCCTTGTACTACCAACACCCGGGGAGGACTATGAGGTGTACTGCGACGCATCAAGAATCGGCCTTGGGGGTGTTTTAATGCAACAGGGGAGAGTAATAGCCTATGCTTCCAGGCAACTGAAGGATTATGAACGGAATTACCCGATACACGATTTGGAACTGGCTGCAGTGGTCTTTGTTCTAAAGTTATGGAGACATTACCTCTTTGGCGTCCACTGCAACATCTTCTCAGATCATCAGAGTCTTAAGTACCTGTTCACTCAAAAGGAACTAAACCTGCGGCAGAGGCGGTGGCTTGAGCTATTGAAGGATTACGATCTAACCATTCATTACCACCCCGGGAAAGCAAACGTAGTGGCAGACGCTTTGAGCAGGAAGGGGCAACCAGAAGAGACGACGGCACGCGCAATAACGGAGCAGAGCACGTTGATCGCGGAATTCTCACGATTGGAGTTGGAAGTGGTACCTTTGGGCACTGTTGCACAACTGTTGGCTTTGGTGGTAAAGCCTACGCTGTTCGAGAAGATTCGAGAGGGACAACAGGCGGACTCGTACTTACAGCTTGTACGAGATAAGATCACGCCGGATCAAGAAGGTGACTTTTCAGTGAAAGACGACGGCACTCTACGGTTTCGCGGACGGATCTGTGTGCCGGATACCCCGGAATTGAAGGAGGAAATCCTAGCTGAGGCACACCGCGCCCCTTATGCAGCACATCCGGGAGGTACGAAGATGTACAGGGATCTCAAGCAGACCTTTTGGTGGCCCAAGCTGAAGAGGGATGTGACTCATCATGTCGCGCACTGCCTGGTTTGCCAACAGATAAAGGCGGAGCATCAGCGGCCGGCGGGAAAGCTACAGCCCTTGCCGATACCGGAGTGGAAGTGGGAACGAATCACCATGGACTTCGTCACTGGTTTTCCACGTTCACAGTTGGGGCACGACACAATCTGGGTCATTGTTGACCGGCTAACCAAGTCAGCGCACTTCCTACCCATTCACACAACCTGGACGAGGGAGAGATTGGCGCAAGTCTACCTCAGCGAGATTGTAAGATTGCATGGAGTCCCGGCATCGATCACATCAGATAGAGACACACGTTTCGTTTCGAAGTTTTGGCAGAGCCTACAGCAGGCCTTGGGGACCAGACTACAGTTCAGTACGGCCTTCCACCCGCAGACGGACGGACAGTCGGAGCGAGTGATCCAGACACTGGAGGACCTGCTGCGAGCCTGTGTGCTAGACTGGGGGGTCGGTTGGGAGCGTTACCTGCCCCTCGTCGAATTCGCCTACAACAACAGTTACCAGGCCAGTATCGGGATGGCACCCTACGAAGCCTTATACGGGAGACGCTGCCGGTCCCCGATCTGTTGGGATGACTTGGGAGAACGGAAGTTCTTGGGGCCCGACTTGGTGGAGGAAACTGAAGAGAAGGTGCGCCTCATCAGACAGCGCTTACTGACCGCCCAGAGTCGACAAAAGAGCTACGCGGATCGGAGACGCCGCGACCTAGAGTTTCAGGTGGGAGAACACGTGTTTTTGCGGGTCTCGCCGTCCAGAGGAATCAAGCGGTTCGGGTTAAAGGGCAAGCTGAGCCCACGGTTTGTGGGGCCGTTTGAGATCCTAGAGCGCATCGGCCCAGTGGCTTATCGACTCGCCCTACCACCGAACCTTAACCGGGTCCACGACGTATTCCACGTTTCAATGCTCAAGAAATACCTTCCCGACCCATCGCATGTCCTGGACGTCTCGACACTCGAACTGAAGGAGGACCTAAGCTTCGAAGAAACCCCGGTGCGAATACTAGCAAGAGAGAGCAAGACGCTTCGAAACCGAGTCATCCCCTACGTGAAGGTGCTCTGGAACAACCATGAGGAGCGGGAAGCGACGTGGGAGCTGGAGTCAAAGATGAGGGAGGGCTACCCCTATCTTTTCACTACGGACCAGGTTTGAGTTTCGGGGACGAAACTCGTTTTTAAGAGGTGAGTGGTGTAGTAACCGCTGTTTTAAAATATGTTTGGGTCTACTTTTGGTTTTCTTTTGGTTCGCTTTACGCTTGGGGGTCCGGAGGGCGAGTTATTAATTCTTTGTTTCTGAACAGACCGTCGGGGCGCGAGTATTTTTTTGGTTAATAAAGCTCGCGAAACGGTGAACGACGACGAAATCGGTTCTGGATTCCGACTCCGGAATCTTCCAGAATAAATTCCGGAAGTTTTGCGTGGTCCAGGCGACTAACCCAAATGCCGGGGCAGACTGGACCCAGGTTTGCGTCCCTGGTTGACTCTTTTAACTCCTGTTTGATCTACTTGGGCTCAGTCTGATTGCACCAATTTGGCTAATTAATTGGTTGGGGATTTTAGGTTTGGAAACCGCCCCCTTTCGTTTTATTTCCCCCTTGCCCTAACGCACGATATCCGAGAGCGGACGAGAAATCAACTTCCCAATCCCACTTCTTCCTACCGATCGCTTGGAGAACCGAGGCGACGGGACCGAGGAGGGAGAAGACCGACGAGATACTCTTCGACAACAAGCACGCGAGACCGGGACGATCCTTCCCTCGTTCATCCCTAGCGACGAAACCGTGGTGAGTACCTTCTTTTAGGGTTCTTGTTTTGGTTTTGTTAGGGTTCTTGTCTTCGAGGCGGGGAGGAGGGGGGGGGGAAATTTTCCCGGTGTGCGTATGGACCCACGCAAGAGGGCGGCACCGCATGCGGATGGCACACCCGCGCGGCCTGCGCAGGGGCTGGGCGCAGGCGCGCACCCGTGCATGCGGGTGGCGCACCCGCGCGGCCTGCGCAGGGGCTGGCGCAGGCGCGCACCCGTGCACGCGGGTGGCGCACCCGCGCGGCCTGCGCAGGGGCTGGCGCAGGGCGCACCCATGCATGCGGGTGGCGCGCCCGAGCAGCCTGCGCAGGGGCAGGGCGCATGCGCACCCGCGCATGCGAGCGGCCCCGCACGTGGGTGACACGCCCGAGCGGCCTGTGCAGGAATTGGGTGCACGCGCACCCACGCATGCGGGCAGCGCCCTGTACGGCCGCACGGGGGAGAGCCGCTTGAGTCGTGGGTCGCCGGTGTTTTACTTTTCGTTTGTTTAGAGTTGGTGTGTATTGATCGTTTACCCGGGGTTTCCTATTACAGTTTTTGGGAGCGTGCCGGGACGCGGGGGAGTCGAGCTTTGATCCTTAGCATCAAAAGGTGGGTTTTTCTTCGGGACTTAGCATAGGATTAATATTGTTAAAAATCCCTAATTGATTATTATCGGTGCTAATGCTGACGGTCTCTAGTATATGCGATATCATGTTATATGTTGATCATTATGCTCGTAGTTGCGACACGCGCACCCGCGGTCTGGCCACCGCAAAGGGTGCTCTTTTCCGGGAAAGCGGTCTTCGACCCGTGTTAACCCACAAGGTGAGGTGGTGGGGGCCCCCGTAGGTGTGGGGTTTTGAGGCAGCAAAAGGTGGGGAGGGGAAAGGTGTGACCTGTCGGAATAGAACCCGACGAGGTCAGGTGCCCCGTGGTGTGAGCGGTGTGATCTGTCGGTGTAGGTGCCCGACGAGGTCAAGGTGTATAGGTGTTACAGGTATTACAGGTGCAACAGGTGTTCGCGTTTACTTTTCCAGTGAGTCGAGTGGTTGCTCCGGATAGTATTACAGTTGGGTTTGGCTTTCTTTCCTGCATATTATTATTATCGCATGTCGCTGACTACCCACTCCGTGACAGGTTCTTCCAGGGGTGAGCAGTAGACGACGGTGAGGTCGAGGCAGGAGTAGTCGGGCAGTGTGGAGCCCTAGTCTGTATCTTCTTTACCTTTCCTTGCATTTCATTTGATACTGTAGGTTACTGTGTGGTTCTCGATACCCTCGTGGGGTCGGTGTGGATGTTGATCACTTTTGCTTTGGATGTGGAATAATGTTTCTTTTAATTCTCCCCGTTCGGCCGTTTTTCCAAACATCACAACTAGAAAACAAAAGATAAGAACTTTCGGAAAATATCTTTCAAAATCTGGGGTCGTGTGGACCCGTTTCCAAACATCGTGGATTTATGTGGATTTCAAAACTGTTCTTCAAAACCTTGGGTCGAGTGGACCCGTTTTTCAAACCCTGTGGATTTATGGCATCTTTACAAACGGTTTGCAAAACCTCAGGTCGTGTGGACCTGTTTTCAAAACTGTGGGTTTTATCCTTTCAACTTGATTAGCGACGGGCGTTCTATTCAGTTTATATTATTGGTTGAATGCTGAGACTGTTGTGATTAACTGATTGCTTGTGTTGAGTTGTTGTACTAGTGCGACGCCGTGCATATACAGAGGAGACTCTGCCCGATTTTCGAGTAAATCTGTATATGCGGCGGGTCTGGGCACGTGCCGGGGAAGGAGATCTTAACAAAAAATTTTTACGTGATAAACACATACTTTTGTGCACCGTTTCCGCTAACATAAAACCCCCGGGACGTGACAGATATTAAGAACTCTTCCTGAACGATTTCGCCCAAAGGTCACAGCCATTGAAACTATTAAACACCCGGACGAAATGCGTGTAGAAGAATTAGTAGGTGCTTTACAAACTTATGAAATGACTTTTCCTACTAACTATTCTTCTGGAAAGGCATCCTCTTCTAAGTCTTCAGGTTACGCATTGAAATCAACTAAAGAAGAAGATGCGGATTCATCCTCCTCGGACGACGACGAGAACCTTTCTATGGAGGACTTTGAGAAGCAGCTCGCTCTCTTGACAAGGAAGTTTCGCCGCAACTTTCGAAGGGGTAATCCAAGCAAAACTCCATCCTTCGGAAAGTCGAAGAAAGGCAAGGGTTCTTCAAGCTACAAGTCAAGAAGCAAGAGAACTTCTCAAAGGATAAGAAAAGTTCTGAGGGACAAGTTCAGTGCTTCAAATGTCGAGGCTACGGCCACATTTCAACGGAGTGTCCCAACAAGAATCCGGCAAAGAAGAAGCGATGCAAGTCGTTACTTGGGATGACAACTCCACGTCAAATGAGTCATCCTCAAGTGATGAAGAAGACAACGCGACAGCATTCCACGCGTCCACCTCATCTTCACCCTTCATGTGCTTAATGGCAAGTACATCCGAGTCATTGTCCAACTCCACTGTTGAAAAGATTGCAACGGACGATGAATCAGATGATTCGGAAGGTGAAGATTTTGCTTTAGCCTACCACAGACTTTTAAGGGATTCAAAGAAACTGGCTAAGCAAAACAAGGGGTTGAAAGGGAGATTGCAGGATCTCGAAGAAGAAGTAAAAAGGTAACCTCTCTCTCAACCGATCTTGAAGTGGAAAGGGATAATCTGATTAAAACAAATGTTTCCCTTCAAGAGTCCAATGAGCAACTCGAGAAGAATTATATGGATATGGTGAACAAAGCGAATTACTTCTTGAAGCTCAACGGCGAGGCTCGACAGGAAAAATTGGAAATGACGGAGACCATACGCCAACTGAAGGATGACTTAAAGAGATTTTCTTCTGGAAGGAGTAAGTTGGACAGACTTCTTGGTCTTGGTCAAAGAAATAAGTTCGGCCTCGGATACACTCAAACTGGAGACATTCCAAGTTCGAGTGGGACAGTATTTGTGCCTCAGTCGGTATCTCCTCCTCCGACACCGGAATTCACGACAAGCAACGACAACAAACCTACTTCATCCTCCTCGGGATCGTCAAGATCTAAGGTATGTTTTCGTTGTGGCATTTCAGGGCACATAAGGAGAAATTGCAAGACGGAAGCCAAACGCACACCTCAAGCACCTCTTGCAATGACTACCAAAA
>JAQOTM010001733.1:0-28737 GCA_029168755.2 Tillandsia fasciculata
AAGATTTTTACGTGGAAAACTCCAATCCAGGAGTAAAAAACACGGGCCAGATCCACTATGAATCCCTACTAAGATTACAACACGTACAAGGTGATATACGCACACCACGACTCAGATGGCCTTTTCCATACGCTCCGAGTAGATCTTCGCCGCTCGCTCCACATCGCACTGCCTCGAATCCACGAAAGGCTTCCAACGCCGAATCCACGTCGTGTAACGTCGCATCCACGCCGCCAGACCGAATCCACGGTCTCACCAAGTAGACGTCTTCGAATCACGAGCGCACCTCGTCTCGAATCCACGAAACGGTAACACCTTGAGATCCCACAAGGCCACGCGAATCACGCGGCCGATTCTTGGGAACTCGATTGTTTTGTTGGTGGTGATATTTCGAATACTTGAATCATCATAGATAACATGAGCACCCTCCTAAGGTATTCATCGCTTTGATTCTTTTCGAAGATACGGATTTTGAAAACCCTGAATCAAACCGATCAATGAGAAGAAAACCTAACATAAAGAGGTGTTTTACCTGTTCTTCTCTATGTGATTTCTTACCTTTGATCGCCCTTTGGGATATAAACCCTAAAAGAAGATATTAGGGTATTTATGCCTAGATCTTTTGGAAAGAGGATAAGAATCAAACTTACCTTAATCTGGAATTTTTCAGGACGGCGATCCGATCGTAATTACTGTGAATCCGATCGTCGGAACGTTGATAAACAGTTTCCAGAAAACCACGGGTTCGGGATCCGGATCGCAAGGTCCGATCGGATCGTTCATGCATTCAGCAAACTCCCATGTTTGCGGGATCGGATCGTGATGGCCCTAGGATCCGGATTGAAATGTGCCAATGACACAATCACCTTCGGGATCCGGATGGACTGGTCTGTTCCGGATCCTGAACATGCCCAGTCCATTTTTTGATTCTTGGCCCTAGAAAATTTCGCAAGTGTTTCTAACTATAAGAATGTATTCAAAATATCCAAGATATTGAATTTAACGTACCGACATTGAATCCATCTTTTTGAGATGATGTAATAGTGCCAAGTCCTTCATCTTCAATCTTCACACATCACAAAGACCGCCAATACAAAAATCGTACAATCTCCCCCTTGGCGGTTTCGTGACAAAACACATAATCCACAAAAAAAATAACAAAAAGACGATTTGTTGCTACTCACCATACAACAAAAATACGCAGGAACGATCCAATAAATGTAAATACAAGAGATAACCTCCAAAAAACAAACTCTAGCTTAGACGCAAACTAGGAGTGTTTTCAAATCTTGTACTCTCTGCAAAGAACAATTCTTGACAACAAAAATCATTAATACCTCAAGAATTACAATCGTTAAGCAACCAAGAGTTATACATTTTAATATGAACATTAGGTATCAGATATGCATCAAAGTAGACAATCAAAATATCACATATCTTATCCACCTCAGGGTTAGTTCCCCCATAATGTCAAAGAAGTTCAAATGTTCATACCTTTGCATGACTGTCACAAAACTTGTTAGAAGTTTACAACGCAAAATATCAGTAGAATAGTTAGTGTTAAACTTCAAGTTTCAAGTTATCCGGTCATGTTCGTGATCTTTTCCTTCTCCCTCCCCTTTTTTCAAACGATCTATGGCTCGTTCTTTTCTCCTTTCTCTCCCCCTTTTTGTCACAAAAACCAGCCAAAATTATAAGAGAGAAAAAAAACAAACAAACGAAAAACTTTCGTCAGAAAAATAACTAAAGTCAATTTCATCAAAAATCAATCTGAACCGGTATCGTTGTCATCGAAGTTGCTGCATCCGAGTTTTGCAAAAATCTTCTTGACCAACTTCATCAGTGCATTGTACTTCTTCGTCAAGAACCACTTGTGTTGTACTAATCCGTTACAGGTCAAGAGAAATCTGATCTTGTTTAATTGAAATTCGCTCCTGCTCAGATGATAGTCTTTGTTGTTCCCGAAGAGCTTCAACATTCACATGTCTCTCACCGATACAATCTCAGCAAGTGGCTCCTCATTTTTTTCATCTCCCCCTATGTTGAGCATCTCTTTTTATAACATCTCTGTTCTCTGTTCTCCATGTTCTCCCCGTCTTGAGCATCTATGTTCTCCCCCTTTGGGATTCATCAGTCTTTTCTGTTCTCCTTAATTTGTTGGTCATCCTCGTGCTAACCAACGCGGTGATGAACATGATTGTCCACTCAAGAGCCATTGTTATAGAGTATTTGAAAAAAATAGCACAGTGACCAAAAACTCAAAGAACATGAAAAATTGTTTAAATTTCAAAAAAAAATTTGAAAAATCTTACCCAAACAATCCTTAACATGTGTAGAGGCTAGGAATCAAGATCATTTTTCAAAAAGGATTTTAAAAATAGATCAATCCCATGTTTTTGAAAATTCAAAAAAAACATAAGCATTTCTGCATATCAACTTTATACAAAAATATCATTTCACATAGAAAGAAATAGATTATGATAAATCTATCAAAATATCCCAAATTGTGAAACGAAAATTTAAAAGAATTATAACCTCTAAAGTTGATCAATTTCCAAACATCCTTCACGATCTAATGAGTATAGAGTTTATCTAATTCTGAATTGAGCAAAGAAAATGAAGCACCAAGATCGATAGATGTTTGAAATCCCAAATAAGTAAAATAATATATTTAGTCAATATATTGGGAAGTGACTCTTTGAGCATCTTTTAGAAATCCCACCTTATACCAACCTTGGAATTTGACATAGTCAAGTATTCCAAAAAGCATTTTATTTGATTAAACAAGATCACCATGCTTGGTTAACATGTGGTAGCTGCACACAGTACTCGGACAACCGAGGTGGTAGCTCTTTCCTCCATGTGGTGGTAGTTTTCACACTCCTATTAAGGATGTAACTCTTTCCACATCTTTTGAGCATGAAAAACATAATAAACTCCCCCTCAATTGGCTATCAATTATGAAAGATATTCAGTATTCAACCAAAAATTGATCCTATGTTCATACTTATTTCAATCATCAAATAAGATAAAATAAATACCAGAAGATCATTGAGAGAGGTAATGACTTTGATCAATTCGAGATGAAATAATTGAAATAAATGATCATTGCATCAAATGAGTTATAATGATATTCAAATCATAATAAACTTCTCTAAACATGAAAGGATGCAAATAAAGTCAGTATAGCAAATGCTCAATTAATGCTCTATATTACAAAAAGAACACAAAACACAAACAAAAACCTTTCTAAGCAGTGGTTCAAAAAGTTATGTAATTGAAAGCATGCCAATTGCTTTCCGCAAACGAATAAAACATTTTTGATTCAAAGGTTTATCAAAAAAAAAACTAACTAATGATCTTCAGTTGAAACATAAGAAATTTTTAAAAACTTGATTCAACTAGCTATCTAGGAAAATGATATCTCAATTGTGTTTGTTCCAGAGTGCAACACAGGGTTTTAGAAAAGTTAATAGCACTTGTGTTGTCACACAACATAGTTACCGAGGTCGTAGGGATGCGAAAATCACTCAATACACTTTTCTTTGATTTCCTCAATGACTTCGACTTGGGGGGTGTCCTACCATCTGTCTTAACACTTGGAAGATTTTTCTTCGTTTCCCGAGTCGTGTTCTTGATGGTAGTAGTTGCAAGTATTGCTTGATTTGCTTGTTCTGCTCCATACTTGCAATTTGGTCTTATGTGCCCTGCAAAACCACAACAATGACATACCTTGGTAAAAGTTGAACCTGAAGAAGATAAGGTAGGGTTGTCAACGTTGGCTGCAATGATTTCGTCGGAGAAGGAGCAACCGACTGGGGCACAAAACTTGTCTTGCTCGAACTTGGTTCCTCACAAGTTCGGCCATATCCGAGGCCTAAATGATTAGTATGACCAAGACCAAGAAGGCGATCCAACTTACTTTGTCCTGAAGAAAATCTATGCAAATCCTTTTTAAGTTGGAAAGGGTCTCCGTCATCTCAAAATTTTCTTGTCGTGCCTCGGAATAGAGCTTTGAGAAGGGATTAGCTTTATCCACCGATTTTTCAAGTTTCTTCTCAAAATGCTCGTTCATCTCTTGATGGAAAATATTATTCTCAACCAAGTTGTCCCTTTCCACTTCAAGAGCCCTTGAGAGAGAAGTTGCTCTATTAGGTTATTCCTCGAGTTCCAACAACCTTCTCCTCAAGTTTTTATTTTGCTTCGCCAATTTCTTTGAGTTCCGTAGAAGTAGTTGGTAGGCGTGAGCAAAGTCTTCACCTTCGGAATCGCTTGTTCATCATCCGTTGCCGTTTGATCATCCTGGGAAGAAATAGACAACGAACCAGATGCAATCAATGAAATACACACGAAGGGTGAAGTCGTGGATGCGAAGAATGTGATGGCATTTGTATCCTCATCACTAGAAGATGACTTATCCATAGAAGAAGAGTCATCCCACGTGACGGCTTGCGTAGCCTTCTTCTTTGGTGGATTCTTGCTGGGACATCTTGTTGTAGTGCGGCCAAAGCCTTTGCATTTGAAACACTGGATCTGTCCTTCAGCGTTCTTCTTCTCCATTGAGAAACCTTCTTGCTTTCTTGATTTTGACGTAGAAGCACCTTTGCCTTTCTTGAACTTCGAGAATGATGAAGATTTGCTTGAGTTTCCCCTTCCGAAGTTTCGGCGAAATTTTCTCTTCAAGAAAGCGAGTTGTTTCTCAAAATCCTCCATAGATAGATCATCGTCAGAGTCCGAGGAGGATGAATCCGCGTCTTCATGTTCTGTTGATTTCAATGCCATACCTGAAGACTTGGAAGAAGAAGAGAGCTTTCCAGCAGAGGAGTTAGTAGGAAAAGTAATTTCATAAGTTTGAAGTGTACCAACTAATTCTTCTACCTTGATCTCGTCCGGGTGTTTTATTGTTTCGAACCCGTTCGTCGATGGAAATCAAAAACGCTCTTATGCGTACTTTCTAGTAGGCATAATTTGTTCCATCGAAGAACGGTGGTCTATTGATGTTGCCACCATCGACCAATGTTTACAACCCTATTCCCTCTCTGATACCAATTGTTGGGTTATATGTAATATGGATCTAAATAGGGGAAAAACCACCTAGAGGGGGGGGTGAATAGGTGTAAACAATAAACACACCAAAATCGTTGCGTAAAAATAACCCAATGCGGAAAATAAATAACACGCAAGATTTTACGTGGAAAACTCCAATCCAGGAGTAAAAAACCACGGGACCGATCACACGGTGAAATCTACTAAGATTAAAACACGTACAAGGTGATATAACGCACACACACGACTCAACCTTTTCCATACGCTCCGAGTAGATCTTCGCCGCTCGCTCCTGAACGCACCTCGAATCCACGAAGGCGTCCAACGCCGAATCCACGGCGTGTCACGTCGAATCCACGACGCCAGACCGAATCCACGGTCTCACCAAGTAGCACGTCTCGAATCCACGAGCGCACCTCGTCTCGAATCCACGAAACGGTAACACCTTGAGTCCACAAGGCCACGCGAATCCACGCGCCGATTTCTTGGGAAAATCGTTGTTTTGTTGGTGATGATATTTTGAATACTTAGATCATCATAGATAGACAAGGAAGCACCCTCTAAGTATTCATCGATTTGATTCTTTCGAAAGATATAGATTTTGAAACCCTAGAATCAAACCGATCAATAGAGAAAGAAAACCTAAAATAAAGAGGTGTTTACCTTTTCTTCTCTATGTGGATTCTTACCTTTGATCCCCCTTGGGATAACCCTAAAAGATGGTATTAGGATCTATTTATAGGCTAGAAACTTTTGGAAAGAGATAAGAATCAAAAACTGCCTTATCTGGAATTTTCCCGGACGGCGATCCGGATCGGAATTACTGCGATCCGGATCGTCGTAACTTGATTCACAATTTCCAGAAAAAACAAGGTTCGGGATCCGGATCGCAAGGTCTGATCCGGATCGTTCATGCAATTCAGCAAACTCCATGTTCGGGATCCGATCGGGATGGCCTAGGATCCGGATTGAAATTGCCAATGAACAATCACCCTTCGGGATCCGGATTGGAAATTCTGATCCGGATCCTGAACATGTCCCATGTCCAGTTTTTGATTCTTTGGCCATAGAAAATATTCCAAAGTGTTTCTAAGCTATAAGAATGTATTCAAAATATCAAAGATTATTTAATTTAACGTACCTGAACATTTGAATCCATTCTTTTGAGATTGATGTAAATGATTTGTCAAGTCTTCATCTTCAATCTTCAACATCACGAAATACGCCAATACAAAAATCCTTAACACCTACGGGTGATACTCCAAGAGGTGCTATCGAGGTCGGCGCAGTTCCAAACTATGTCAATCACTATCTCGATCTCCAACTCACTAGCGGCGGCTTCAAAACCAACTTCAGGTAGACTCATACCCGGGATCACACGGTGATAAGATATTCTTGTAATTCCGGTGCTCGACGTAGGCACATCCTCTACAGTCGCTAATAAGCGATGCAACCACAACTCAACCTCTGACGTGCTCCAGCATCCTCTAAACACACACCTCCTGACCGGGTCAACGGAGGGTCAATGGCCAATTATGACATCCTATGGTAGCCTAACGTTGGATAACCAATCTCAACTCATGCTCAATCAACCTCTCTGAACGGATGCAGGACTTAACTTAATGCTCAAATCCAAGGTCCTAACAGCTCTGGGCAGGACAGGCTCAACACTCATCCATGTGCTGTACGTGATCTGGAACCTGACCCTCACGTGCATAAGCCAACAGTCTCATCTCTGTCCACGGAAGCTACCACTGCTCTACTGAAGCACACACAAGCGGTGCCGGCATCAACATGCTCTAACTCCAAAACCATAGGACATCCACTGATGCTGGTGGCCATCACTCTAACTGCCTCGGCATCACGGCCACATCAGCCTGACGGTACACCGGATGAACCTCTTCATCCTGAAGGGGTAGTGGGGCGTCGTCGCAAGCGGCAGATCCATGCGCACTACTTAGGGACACTCTGCTTGAAAAGTCCGACACTGCTACTGGTGCTTCAACTACGCCGAGAACCTCCAGGTCTCTATCTCCTCTGAGACACATGATCCCGAGACTGGAATCATGACAACCTGATCCAATCATAACCCAACATCCGACAATGCTGGACGTCTCTCACTCGAGCTAGTCCCTCGCTCTTCGTCCCTCAGGGACGTGATCACTGATCCTCGGTCAAACCATCGAGAATGTACACTCGCTGCATCCAAAGTCGGCACTCGCCGTGAATGCACAAAGAGATAGGTATCTCGATGCAGTCCCCTCTCAACATGATCAACCTTCTAGGCCTCATCCTGGGCAATATGGGGTACTCTGCTCCACAATTGTAGAACTCGCTTCCGGTCATCAACTACGCTCCCGGTGGTCCAGCAGGACAAATCGACGCCACCGACTCTCGGCGTCCTTAACCCAAAAGTGCATGACCCAGTGCCCTGATGCTTCTCCTGGATGAACAAATCCTCGAACAGCTCTTCCATAGCAGCGATCCAGTTCTCGGCCTCCAAAAGCTCTAAACTCTAACCCGAAACCTGCAGGAGATGGAACTAGGCAAAGTAAACCCCGTCAGCAACCTCTCGCTGCTCCTGCACCATCTGTGGTGCGTTCAGGGTCGAAATCGACGATGTCGCGGCCGAAAGTACTACTGGCGATACCAAAGGAATGCTCTCTGCTCAGACATATGCATCACGCGATCCATGCTCTCTTCCTGACGCCGCATCGCCTCAACATCTGGGCTACTTGAGCCCGTAGCTCTAGACCTCACTCTGCTCTGTCCACTCAGCCTTTCGCTGTTCGGCTCCTCATCTAAGGTCAAACATGCCCTCGCCGCTACATGGTGTTGGGTTATACTATATAATGGATCTAAATAGGGGAAAAACCACCTAGAGGGGGGGTGAATAGGTGTAAACAATAAATACACCAAAATCGTTGCGTAAAAATAACCCAATGCGGAAAATAAATAACACGCAAGATTTTACGTGGAAAACTCCAATCCAGGAGTAAAAAACCACGGGACCGATCACACGGTGAAATCTACTAAGATTAAAACACGTACAAGGTGATATAACGCACACACACGACTCAACCTTTTCCATACGCTCCGAGTAGATCTTCGCCGCTCGCTCCACAGCGCACCTCGAATCCACGAAGGCGTCCAACGCCGAATCCACGGCGTGTCACGTCGAATCCACGACGCCAGACCGAATCCACGTCTCACCCAAGTAGCACGTCTCGAATCCACGAGCGCACCTCGTCTCGAATCCACGAAACAGTAACACCTTGAGTCCACAAGGCCACGCGAATCCACGCGCCGATTTCTTGGGAAAATCGTTGTTTTGTTGGTGATGATATTTTGAATACTTAGATCATCATAGATAGACAAGGAAGCACCCTCTAAGTATTCATCGATTTGATTCTTTCGAAAATATAGATTTTGAAAACCCTAGAATCAAACCGATCAATAGAGAAAGAAAACCTAAAATAAAGAGGTGTTTACCTTTTCTTCTCTATGTGGATTCTTACCTTTGATCCCCCTTGGGATAACCCTAAAAGATGATATTAGGGTCTATTTATAGGCTAGAAACCTTTGGAAAGAGATAAGAATCAAAAACTGCCTTAACAGAAATTTTCCCGCACGACGATCCGGATCGGATTTACGGCGATCCTGATCGTCGTCTTTTTTCAGCAATTCCTGAAAAAACAAGGTTCGGGATCTGGATCGGAATTCTGATCCGGATCGGAATTCTGATCCTGATCGAGTTCAGGATAAGAAATTCTGATCCGGACTCTGAACATCCAATTTGTCCAGTTTTTGATTCTTTGGCCATAGAAAATATTCCAAAGTGTTTCTAAGCTATAAGAATGTATTCAAAATATCAAAGATTATTTAATTTAACGTACCTGAACATTTGAATCCATTCTTTTGAGATTGATGTAAATGATTTGTCAAGTCTTCATCTTCAATCTTCAACATCACGAAATACGCCAATACAAAAATCCTTAACATCTCCCCCTTTGGCGGTTTCGTGACAAAACACATAATCCACAAAAAAAAAAATAACAAAAAGATGATTTTTGTTGCTATCACCATACAACAAAACTACGCATGAACGATCCAAATAAATGTAAATACAGAGATAACCTCCTAAAACAAACTCTATACTTAGACGCAAACTAGGAGTGTTCAAATCTTGTACTCTCTGCAAAAGAAACAATTCTGACAACAAGAAATCCTTAATACCTCAAGAATTTAATCGTTAAGCAACCAGAGAGTTATACATTTAATATGACATTAGGTATCAGATATGCATAAAAGTAGACAATCAAAATATCACATATCTTTATCCATCATCAGGGTTAGTTCCCAACATAATGTCAAAGAAGTTCAAATGTTCATACCTTTTGCATGACCTGTCACAAAACTTGTTAGAAGTTACAACGCAAAATAGTCAGTAGAATAGTTAGTGTTAAACTTCAAGTTTCAAGTTATCCGGTCATGTTCGTTCTTTTCCTTCTCCCCTTTTTCCAAACGATCTATTGGCTCGTTCTTTTCTCCTTTCTCTCCCCCTTTTTGTCACAAAAACCAGCCAAAATTATAAGAGAGAAAAAAAATAGACAAAAGAAAAACCTTTTGTCAGAAAACCAACTAAAGTCAATTTCATCAAAAATCAATCTGAAACGGTATCGTTGTCATCGAAGTTGCTGCATCCGAGTTTTGCAAAAATCTTCTTGTCCAACTTCATCAGTGCATTGTACTTCTTCGTCAAGACCACTTGTGTTGTACTAATCCGTTGCAGGTCAAGAGAAATCTGATCTTGTTCAATTGAAATTCGCTCCTGCTCAGATGATAGTCTTTGTTGTTCCCGAAAAGCTTCAACATTCACATGTCTCTCACCGATACAATCTCAGCAAGTGGCTCCTCATTTTTTTCCATCTCCCCCTATGTTGAGCATCTCTTTTTATCATCTCTGTTCTCCATGTTCTCCCCCCTGTCTTGAGCATCTATGTTCTCCCCCTTTGAGATTCAATCAGTCTTTTCTGTTCTCCTTAATTTATTGGTCATCCTCGTGCTAACCAACGCGGTGATGAACATGATTGTCCACTCAAGAGCCTTTGTTATAGAGTATTTGAAAAATAGCATCTGTGAGCAAAAACTCAAAGAACATGAAAAATTGTTTAAATTTCAAATTTTTGAAAAATCTTGCCCAAACAATCCTTAACATGTGTAGAGGCTAGGAATCAAGATCATTTTTTCAAAAAGGAATTTTAAAAATAGATCAATCCCATGTTTTTAGAAAATTCAAAAAAAAACATGTAAGCATTTCTGCATATCAACTTTATACAAAAATATCATTTCACATAGAAAGAAATAGATTATGATAAATCTATCAAAATATCCCAAATTGTGAAACGAAAATTTAAAAGAATTATAACCTCTAAAGTTGATCAATTTTCAAACATCCTTCACGATCTAATGAGTATAGAGTTTATCTAATTCTCAATTGAGCAAAGAAAATGAAGCACCAAGATCGATAGATGTTTGAAATCCCAAATAAGTCAAATAATATATTTAGTCAATATATTTGGGAAGTGACTCTTTGAGCATCTTTTAGAAATCCCACCTTATACCAACCTTGGAATTTGACATAGTCAAGTATTCCAAAAAGCATTTTATTTGATTAAACAAGATCACCATGCTTGGTTAACATGTGGTAGCTGCACACAGTACTCGGACAACCGAGGTGGTAGCTCTTTCCTCCATGTGGTGGTAGTTTTCACACTCCTATTAAGGATGTAACTCTTTCCACATCTTTTGAGCATGAAAAACATAATAAACTCCCCCTCAATTGGCTATCAATTATGAAAGATATTCAGTATTCAACCAAAAATTGATCCTGTGTTCATACTTATTTCAATCATCAAATAAGATAAAATAAATACCAGAAGATCATTGAGAGAGGTAATGACTTTGATCAATTCGAGATGAAATAATTGAAATAAATGATCATTGCATCAAATGAGTTATAATGATATTCAAATCATAATAAACTTCTCTAAACATGCAAGGATGCAAATAAAGTCAGTATAGCAAATGCTCAATTAATGCTCTATATTACAAAAAGAACACAAAACACAAACAAAACCTTTCTAAGCAGTGGTTCAAAAAGTTATGTAATTGAAAGCATGCCAAGTGCTTTTCGCAAATAAAATATTTTTGATCCAAGGTTTTATAAAAAAAAAATCAACTAATTGATCTTCAGTTGGAACAAAAGAAATTTGTAAAAACTTGATTCAACTAGCTCTCTAGGAAAATTCAACGTGTTTTGTTCTAAACTGCAACACAGGATTTTTAGAAAAGTTAATGGCACTTGTGTTGTCACACAAAATAGTTACCGAGGTCGTAGGGATGCGAAAATCACTCAATACACTTTTCTTTGATTTCCTCAATGACTTCGGCTTAGGGGGTGTCCTACCATCTGTCTTAACACTTAGAAGATTTTTCTTCGTTTCCGAGTCGTGTTCTTGATGGTAGTAGTTGCAAGTATTGCTTGATTTGCTCGTTCTGCTCCATACTTGCAATTAGGTCTTATGTGCCCCAAAAAAAATACAACAATGACATACCTTGGTAAAAGTTGAACCCGAAGAAGATGAGGTAGGTTTGTCAACGTTGGCTACGATGATTTCCGTCGGAGAAGGAGCAACCGACTGGGGCACAAAACTTGTCTTGCTCGAACTTGGTTCCTCACAAGTTCGGCCATATTCGAGGGCTAAATGATTAGTTTGACCAAGACCAAGAAGGCGATCCAACTTACTTTGTCCTGAAGAAAATCTATACAAATCCTCTTTAAGTTGGAAAAAGGTCTTCGTCATCTCAAAATCTCCTTGTCGTGCCTCGGAATAGAGCTTTGAGAAGAGATTAGCTTTATCCACCGATTTTTCAAGTTCCTTCTCAAAATGCTCATTCATCTCTTGAAGGAAAATATTTTTCTCAACCAAGTTGTCCCTTTCCACTTCAAGAGCCCTTGAGAGAGAAGTTGCTCTATTAGGTTGTTCCTCGAATTTCAACAACCTTCTCCTCAAGTTTTTATTTTGCTTCGCTAATTTCTTTGAGTTCCCTAGAAGTAGTTGGTAGGCGTGAGCAAAGTCTTCACCTTCGGAATCGCTTGGTTCATCATCCGTTGCCGTTTGATCATCCTAGGAAGAAATAGACAACGAACCAGATGCAATCGATGAAATACACGAAGGGTGAAGTCGTGGATGCGAAGAATGTGATGGCATTTGTATCCTCATCACTAGAAGATGACTTGTCCGTAGAAGAAGAGTCATCTCACGTGATGGCTTGCGTAGCCTTCTTCTTTGGTGGATTCTTGCTGGGACATTCCGTTGCAGTGTGGCCAAAGCCTTTGCATTTGAAACACTGGATCTGTCCTTCGGCGTTCTTCTTCTCCATTGAGAAACCTTCTTGCTTTCTTGATTTTGACGTAGAAGCACCTTTGCCTTTCTTGAACTTCGAGAATGATGAAGATTTGCTTGAGTTTCCTCTTCCGAAGTTTCGGCGAAATTTTCTCTTCAAGAAAGCGAGTTGTTTCTCAAAGTCCTCCATAGATAGATCATCGTCAGAGTCCGAGAAGGATGAATCCGCGTCTTCATGTTCTGTTGATTTCAATGCCATACCTGAAGACTTGGAAGAAGAAGAGAGCTTTCCAGCAGAAGAGTTAGTAGGAAAAGTAATTTCATAAGTTTGAAGTGTACCAACTAATTCTTCTACCTTGATCTCGTCCGGGTGTTTTATTGTTTCGAACCC
This sequence comes from Tillandsia fasciculata, assembly GCA_029168755.2. NCBI lineage: Eukaryota > Viridiplantae > Streptophyta > Magnoliopsida > Poales > Bromeliaceae > Tillandsia > Tillandsia fasciculata. The sequence continues at coordinate 12,847 of JAQOTM010001733.1, forward strand.
GTTCGTCGATGGAAATCAAAAACGCTCTTATGCATACTTTCTAGTAGGCATAATTTGTTCCATCGAAGAACGGTGGTCTATTGATGTTGCCACCATCGACCAATGTTTACAACCCTATTCCCGCTCTGATACCAATTGTTGGGTTATACTAATATAATGGATCTAAATAGGGGAAAAACCACCTAGAGGGGGGTGAATAGGTGTAAACAATAAACACACCAAAATCGTTGCGTAAAATAACCCAATGCGGAAAATAAATAACACGCAAGATTTTACGTGGAAAACTCCAATCCAGGAGTAAAAAACCACGGGACCGATCACACGGTGAAATCTACTAAGATTAAAACACGTACAAGGTGATATAACGCACACACACGACTCAACCTTTTCCATACGCTCCGAGTAGATCTTCGCCGCTCGCTCCACAGCGCACCTCGAATCCACGAAGGCGTCCAACGCCGAATCCACGGCGTGTCACGTCGAATCCACGACGCCAGACCGAATCCACGGTCTCACCCAAGTAGCACGTCTCGAATCCACGAGCGCACCTCGTCTCGAATCCACGAAACAGTAACACCTTGAGTCCACAAGGCCACGCGAATCCACGCGCCGATTTCTTGGGAAAATCGTTGTTTTGTTGGTGATGATATTTTGAATACTTAGATCATCATAGATAGACAAGGAAGCACCCTCTAAGTATTCATCGATTTGATTCTTTCGAAAATATAGATTTTGAAAACCCTAGAATCAAACCGATCAATAGAGAAAGAAAACCTAAAATAAAGAGGTGTTTACCTTTTCTTCTCTATGTGGATTCTTACCTTTGATCCCCCTTGGGATAACCCTAAAAGATGATATTAGGGTCTATTTATAGGCTAGAAACCTTTTGGAAAGAGATAAGAATCAAAAACTGCCTTAACAGAAATTTTCCCGCACGACGATCCGGATCGGATTTACGGCGATCCTGATCGTCGTCTTTTTTCAGCAATTCCTGAAAAAACAAGGTTCGGGATCCGGATCGGAATTCTGATCCGGATCGGAATTCTGATCCGGATCGGAATTCTGATCCTGATCGGGTTCAGGATCAGAAATTCTGATCCGGACTCTGAACATCCAATTTGTCCAGTTTTTGATTCTTTGGGCATAGAAAATATTCCAAAGTGTTTCTAAGCTATAAGAATGTATTCAAAATATCAAAGATTATTTAATTTAACGTACCTGAACATTTGAATCCATTCTTTTGAGATTGATGTAAATGATTTGTCAAGTCTTCATCTTCAATCTTCAACATCACGAAATACGCCAATACAAAAATCCTTAACACATGGCGTCTCGGAAACATCAGAAACCATTGCAACAAAATAAACATTAGGACCAAAACTCTCTCGACCCAATCAAGCGAAAGTCTAAACATGTTAACCTTTCTAAAGTATTATGTTGTCTGCAGCCAACATAATCATCTTTAGAGAAATAACATGTAAGATCACTCACCCCAATCCTCTGAGGGAGGTATAAACTCAATCAGGACTCTCGCTAAAATTCCGTCTCTCACGACGGTCATCCTAATGTCCAACCAATAGCCTAGGGTCTCTAAGTCCTCAATGACCTATACACCTAGGCTCTGATACCACCTAAATCTGTCACGCCCCGGGATCGAAACTGCGACCCGGGCTCGCCAACAGATCCGCCATCTGTACGGAAACTGCCGCACAGACGAAGCGTCTACCCTGCAAGTCAGATCTAGAGCTAAAAACATGTATCAGAGCTGAAATAAAACTAGAAGCTATATAGATCAACTGAACATCTGGATAAAATAAAAGTTCTCAATACAAAGTCTGTCTAGCCATAAGAAATAAAAACAATCCTCACAAGCTCCTCAGAAAGTCCAGTACAAAAGTGGAATCATAAAATACCCTGGGTACATCTACCTCAGACTCTCAATGCTGGTAAGGAACTAATCGGCCGCGTCCTCACCTCGATCTGCTGTCTCCGTGCGAACCAAGCCGGAACAGCTGCCTCAAACCTGTCACCGCAGCGGGTGTGAGATCTACTGCAGAAGGCAGATCTCAGTGGGTACCGTCCCAATATCCACGGTATGCCCACTAAGTCTACTGGAGGCAAAACAGATAGGTATGCAGATAGATAGATAAAAGGAAAGCAGGAAATGAACTACAGCTAATAAGTAACAACATCATGCTGAAGGAATACTACTCTGACCCTGCTATGCATACACTAACACCGCTAATTCTATGCCTCAAGTACTATGCTCAAAGGGAAACTCATCAATGAACATGCTATGCCATCACTCTCTCAATGTCACCCAATCTCAATGACTGCCTCATAGGGTCCAGTCAAGCCTGCGCCAAACCTATTGCCACCTCATCCACACTGGGACGGGACTTACGTAGGGCGTCCCACACGGACTATCTCAAGCGAACTCTAGTGTATCAACTAGTCGCATACATCGCAGCCTCGTCAGGCTCGGTATCATCATCGCACCCGGGGCGTAGCTCGAGGGGAGCGACCCCACCGAACTCAAGTAGCACAACTGTCTCACTGTCTCGATATGCGGCACATGCAGGCTATAAACCACGATCAAACAGATCAGTATCTCAAAGCTCGAAAGCACAACTCAGTCGGAAAAGATCCACGACTCAAACAGAAAAAGCCCAAACACTCTCACAGCTATGTCGGAGAACCCTCAACGACTCAATCTGATAATGCACAACCCGTGGCTGAGTCGGGAAACCTCCACGACTCGATCTGCCAGAACCCTCAAAACTCTCATAGCTAAGTGGGAGAACCATCTCCACCACTAAATCAGAACACGACCCATGATCTAGAGTAAACCAAATCGGGAATAAATTCTCAATCTCTCACACGGAAGGTCTGGAAATTCTGAACGACTGCCACCTACAACCCTATCAAACAAGAACAGGCTGCAGGCGTAGCCGCCCATAGCTTCCACCCCCGAACTGGAAAAAAAGCTAAAACTCTCTCATGACACTAGAAAGTCATCTCACAATGCTCTAAAAATCTACTCGGCCCTCTGGCACGAGTACTCATGCAACTCGAACAATCTGGACCATTCATAATGTTCTCAATTTTTTTAAAAATCCTTTTAAAGCGGAGTTTTACTTAAAACGGGGTGCTAAAATATTCTGAAGGTCCAGATGCAACCTGAATCTCAAAAGAATGCACAGTCCAGTGTCAAATAACCTCTAGATCATACTAAAAATGTCTGGGGCTCATAAAAGTCTTTCTACAATTTTGTAGGCAACTATCAGATTTATCAACAGTGAAAATTGCATAATAAACATGATCAACTTGCATTCAATAGCATTAAAGGGCATTCCATAAATTTTGAAGAAATTCCAACCCACCTGGAACGCTTTCCGCAGGCAAACGCTGAAGTCGGTGAAGCGCCGGATCCTCAAACTGATGAAACCTCGAAAATAGTGTCGCGCGCGCGCATACTGCCGCGAATCCGAAAAAAAAAAAAAATCCTCGGAAGTTCGAGTAAAACCACCAGAGTCTTCACAAAAATCCTGTGCGCCACGGCTCGCTCCTCGGCCACCATACAATACACACCGAAACTCCCGCACTAACTACACAGATAAATCCAAGTCTTGCATCAACAGGTAACTCACTGCACACTTAAAAGCTCCAAACAGCACATTAAATAAATTAATGCTCACCCAACAATCTGCTCACATACCCAAATTACAAAAGTCCAACTATAACACCACAACACTCTTAAACATAACACCTCCTACAGCTCCAAGGCACATACATAGCTAATATTTACTTAACCCCAAATCCATAATTTCCACAACACATTCCCAAAGCCCTCCAATTAAAAACTGCACACTAAAAGAATAGGTGCACTCTTAACAAATTACACAATCCACCTACATCCTACCAGCTCTTACAACACACAACAACTCCAATTGCTCACATAATACCATTTACCAAAATTCCACCATCCACTCTCTACAAGCTCCAATTAACAAGTTCATAATTAATAAATTAAATAATTCCTCCCAATCCAACAATTAACTCCAATAAAGCATATAAATTCAATATACAACTCTGAAGCTCCAACCATCCACGTACATCCTCTCCACACTCACAGCACAAATGGCTCTCCAACAAATTTCTCACATACACACAGCACAACACTCATCAATTTGTCCACTAATTTCTTCACAAAAACCACCCCAAATTAAACACACACACTCATATAAATTATACTGGAGGCTCCATTTACACACTCAATCAACTCCAATAGCACACCACTAATTAAAGTCCACATATACACAATCCCTTAATTCCACCCTTACACACTACCAATGTGTATAATTTAATTCCATCTTAATTGAACAAATAAATTCTTATGCACAAACGAAGCCCAAAATTCACATAATCATCCAACTCCAAAACACACATACTACAACACCTCAGCTTCAAAAACTTGAACTTAAAACACAAGCTCCAAATACATACACCCTAGTCCAGAGCACTCTCAACACAACCCATCTGCGACTGCCCCATAAGGAAAATCACATAAATTCCTTTGCATCCAACAGGCTCGCATAAAAAAAAACAGATATCCGCCTACAGCTCCGATGCACACCTCGCCGAAATTCGCGCATCACAAGAGGACAACCTGCGAGCCAAAAAGGGAAAAAACCACGAATCCAGTTAAATCCGGCGAACATGAGCGATCGCCGGTGAAAAACTGATCCCAGACGACGAAACGCCGCGCGCGTCGCGCGGAAAATTTCCTGCGCACGCGCCGCAGCAAGCGCCCAACCATCGCCGTGCCGCCCAGGGCCTGCCGCGCGGCAGCCCGGCCCGCTGCGCGCGCCTGCGCGTGCCCGCGGTCCCTGCTGCGAGCACCAACCGAGACCCCGCTGCTCGCGGCGGTCTCCCCAGCCATTAGCTGCAGCCTCCTCAACCATGGACTACGGTCCACAACACCAACTTCAACTCCAAAACCACCATTAAAAAAAACTCAAGAAAAAGAAGCTTATAAAGAAAAACTGCACACACCTTAAAGAGGCTCTTCGCGCGCGCTTCTTCTTCCGCTTGGCGCCGCGGCTCCTTGCAGGAGGTTCTCACCATCAAAGCTCTCCCAACCTTCACTTTCCCCACATATCTTCTTCTTCTTCTCCTTCATTTCTCCCCTTTCTTTCAATTTTTCACTTCCTCTGCTTCCTCTAAATTTACTCTGTTTAACAGATGAAGATGATGACGTGGAGGAGGCAAATTAATTAGGGGCTGCATTAATGGTGGTGGTTGGCCATATTAAATGCACCTCTAATAACACAACAACTTATCTCATGCATTACCCCAACAACTTATCTCATCCAATCAACACAGGCTACAACCCACAATTAGCTAAATTAATTAAATCAAATTAATTACTTAATTAATCCATTTTAGCCAACTGCAAAGACACTTTTTGCCTTCGGGGTCTCCGCACCGGCCCGAAACCTCCCGAACTCCGCTGTAAATCTGAAATGCATATGTCCACAACTTTTTCTCCCCAAAAAGCTCAACCATTGAGTGGGGGTGCTCAATCCAAAAACCGGCTCCAAAATTGTCAGCTCCGACTCACTTTTCGCCTTCGGGTCCTCTGCGTCAGTCCGGAACCTCCCGAACTCCGCTGTAATCTGAAAATACACCCGCTCCAAGTGTACCCGAATTCCAGCACTCCACTTTGAAGTCGGTATCCCCAAATCCAGTCCTCAATTGGCGCACAATGCCCGGAAAAACTCCGAATCAAGCTGGGGCTTCCGCGTTGATCCGAATCAACCTGAACTCGACTGAAGACCCATGTGGAACACGCCCGAGGTAATTTCTCCGCTCAACGCCATCCCGCGCGGTCGGCGCGCCATCCGAAATCCCGTACTCTACACTCTCCCTCCTTAAAAAGGTTTCGTCCTCGAAACCAGAATAATTCCATAACTCAGGTGGGTGTCTCAAACAAATGGGGATAGAAGATCCCCAACTCACCGACAGCTCTCAGGTGGTGGTTCTTACTCATCATGATAGCTACACTGAATCCTCACCAAAGATAGATCTCGACTGCAAAATTTCTTTGTCATATAAGAAAGACCTGCGTCGGTCGCTTCAAATAGCTCAAATTCCAACTCTCAAATCCCAACTTCCAAACGTGACAACCACGAATCGAACACCTCATTCCAAGGTTGCACTGCTCACCTAGCCAAGGCGTACTGACATAAAGTCCCTGCCGGAATAATGATATGCTAAAAGATCAATCAAAGAGCTCCAACTCAGCCCACCGACGCTGCTTCAACCAAAATCTTCCTGAGTAACAAATACTTTAGGTACAAGGGTCTCAGGATAATTCCATGCTCTCTCTATCACTGGCAATAATCCATAACAATGCTGATATCAGACTCAGCTTTAACTCCTCGAAGCAATACCGGCCCTGCTTAGTCCAAAAGCTTCTGACCTCTGTCAATAGTATAGACTAATTCTCAACGGCATTACTCTTCGTTGGGTCCTAAGTCACCCATGCAGCTGAAAACGCAAGGCCTAACAACGAACCTTCAGAGTCAAGTGCAACTCTCACAACTTGGCAAACAACTTCTCCTCTCTTAGAAGTTGTCGCACTACCCACAAGTGCTCTTCATGCTACAAGTCACTTCGGAAATAATCCAAATGTCCACGACGGTACTACCACCAACCGTCCAAACATAGCTGGAACACTCAATTCCTCAAATCCTAAAAGCGGTAGGGCATTAGTCAATCCACTTGACCACGCTGTAACTCATAATGTCCCTACTGGGTCCTGAACACCATCTGGGCACAGCCCTTGGCTGTAGGGTTCTATAAGGCTATCAAACTCACAAGAGCATCTGCCGAAAATACAATCCAAACCTGTCTGTGCTCAACTCATCATAGAGCCCTCACTGTTGTGTACCACAACGTGGCACTGGGTTACACTGACCTCTCGATCCATCAGATCCCGCCACTGCGCTATCGGCTCACTGTCTTACGGGTGATACTCCAAGAGGTGCTATCGAGGTCGGCGCAGTTCCAAACTATGTCAATCACTATCTCGATCTCCAACTCACTAGACGGCGGCTTCAAAACCAACTCAGGTAGACTCATACCCGGGATCACACGGTGATAAGAATATTCTTGTATTCCCGGTGCCGACGTAGGCACATCCTCTACAGTCGCTAATAAGGCGATGCAACCACAACTCAACCTCTGACGTGCTCCAGCTCCTCTAAAACACACACCTCCTGACCGGGTCAACGGAGGGTCAATGGCCAATTATGACATCCTATGGTAGCCTAACGTTGGGATAACCAATCTCAACTCATGCTCAATCAACCTCTCTGAACGGATGCAGGACTTAACTTAATGCTCAAATCCAAGGTCCTAACAGCTCTGGGCAGGACAGGCAACACTCATCCATGTGCTGTACGTGATCTGGAACCTGACCCTCACGTGCATAAGCCAACAGTCTCATCTCTGGTCCACGTGAAGCTACCACTGCTCTACTGAAGCACACACAAGCGGTGCCGGCATCAACATGCTCTAACTCCAAAAACATAGGGACATCCACTGATGCTGGTGGCCATCACTCTAACTGCCTCGGCATCACGGCCACATCAGCCTGACGGTACACCGGATGAACCTCTTCATCCTGAAGGGGTAGTGGGGCGTCGTCGCAAGCGGCAGATCCATGCGCACTACTTAGGGACACTCTGCTTGAAAAGTCCTGACACTGCTACTGGTGCTTCAACTGCCGAGAACCTCCAGGTCTCTATCTCCTCTGAGACACATGATCCCGAGACTGGAATCATGACAACCTGATCCAATCAACTAACCCAACATCCGACAATGCTGGACGTCTCTCACTCGAGCTAGTCCCTCGCTCTTCGTCCCTCAGGGACGTGATCACTGATCCTCGGTCAAACCATCGAGAATGTACACTCGCTGCATCCAAAGTCGGCACTCGCCGTGAATGCACAAAGAGATAGTATCTCGATGCAGTCCCCTCTCAAACATGATCAACCTTCTAGGCCTCATCCTGGGCAACATGGGGTACTCCGCTCCACAATTGCAGAACTCGCTTCCGGTCATCAACTACGCTCCCGGTGGTCCAGCAGGACAAATCGACGCCACCGACTCTCGGCGTCCTTAACCCAAAAGTGCATGACCAAGTGCCCTGATGCTTCTCCTGGATGAACAAATCCTCGAAAAAGCTCTTCCATAGCAGCGATCCAGTTCTCGGCCTCCAAAAGCTCCAAACTCTAACCCGAAACCTGCAGGAGATGGAACTAGGCAAAGTAAAACGACCGGTCAGCAACCTCTCGCTGCTCCTGCACCATCTGTGGTGCGATCAGGGTCGAAATCGACGATGTCGCGGCCGAAAGTACTACTGGCGATACCAAAGGAATGCTCTCTGCTCAGACATATGCATCACGCGCTCCATGCTCTCTTCCTGACGCCGCATCGCCTCAACATCTGGGCTACTTGAGCCCGTAGCTCTTAGACCTCACTCTGCTCTGTCCACTCAGCCTTCCGCTGTTCGGGCTCCTTATCTAAGGTCAAACATGCCCTCGCCGCTACATGGTGTTGGTTATACTAATATAATGGATCTAAATAGGGGAAAAACCACCTAGAGGGGGGTGAATAGGTGTAAACAATAAATACACCAAAATCGTTGCGTAAAAATAACCCAATGCGGAAAATAAATAACACGCAAGATTTTACGTGGAAAACTCCAATCCAGGAGTAAAAAACCACGGGACCGATCACACGGTGAAATCTACTAAGATTAAAACACGTACAAGGTGATATAACGCACACACACGACTCAACCTTTTCCATACGCTCCGAGTAGATCTTCGCCGCTCGCTCCACAGCGCACCTCGAATCCACGAAGGCGTCCAACGCCGAATCCACGGCGTGTCACGTCGAATCCACGACGCCAGACCGAATCCACGGTCTCACCCAAGTAGCACGTCTCGAATCCACGAGCGCACCTCGTCTCGAATCCACGAAACAGTAACACCTTGAGTCCACAAGGCCACGCGAATCCACGCGCCGATTTCTTGGGAAAATCGTTGTTTTGTTGGTGATGATATTTTGAATACTTAGATCATCATAGATAGACAAGGAAGCACCCTCTAAGTATTCATCGATTTGATTCTTTCGAAAATATAGATTTTGAAAACCCTAGAATCAAACCGATCAATAGAGAAAGAAAACCTAAAATAAAGAGGTGTTTACCTTTTCTTCTCTATGTGGATTCTTACCTTTGATCCCCCTTGGGATAACCCTAAAAGATGATATTAGGGTCTATTTATAGGCTAGAAACCTTTTGGAAAGAGATAAGAATCAAAAACTGCCTTAACAGAAATTTTCCCGCACGACGATCCGGATCGGATTTACGGCGATCCTGATCGTCGTCTTTTTTCAGCAATTCCTGAAAAAACAAGGTTCGGGATCCGGATCGGAATTCTGATCCGGATCGGAATTCTGATCCTGATCGGGTTCAGGATAAGAAATTCTGATCCGGACTCTGAACATCCAATTTGTCCAGTTTTTGATTCTTTGGGCATAGAAAATATTCCAAAGTGTTTCTAAGCTATAAGAATGTATTCAAAATATCAAAGATTATTTAATTTAACGTACCTGAACATTTGAATCCATTCTTTTGAGATTGATGTAAATGATTTGTCAAGTCTTCATCTTCAATCTTCAACATCACGAAATACGCCAATACAAAAATCCTTAACAATCTCCCCCTTTGGCGGTTTCGTGACAAAACACATAATCCACAAAAAAAAATAACAAAAAGACGATTTTTGTTGCTATCACCATACAACAAAAATACGCATGAACGATCCAAATAAATGTAAATACAAGAGATAACCTCCTAAAACAAACTCTAGACTTAGACGCAACTAGGAGTGTTCAAATCTTGTACTCTCTGCAAAAGAAACAATTCTTGACAACAAGAAATCATTAATACCTCAAGAATTTAATCGTTAAGCAACCAGAGAGTTATACATTTAATATGACATTAGGTATCAGATATGCATAAAAGTAGACAATCAAAATATCACATATCTTTATCCATCATCAGGGTTAGTTCCAACCATAATGTCAAAGAAGTTCAAATGTTTATACCTTTTGCATGACCTGTCACAAAACTTGTTAGAAGTTACAACGCAAAATAGTCAGTAGAATAGTTAGTGTTAAACTTCAAGTTTCAAGTTATCCGGTCATGTTCGTTCTTTTCCTTCTCCCCTTTTTCCAAACGATCTATTGGCTCGTTCTTTTCTCCTTTCTCTCCCCCTTTTTGTCACAAAAACCAGCCAAAATTATAAGAGAGAAAAAAAATAGACAAACGAAAAACCTTTTGTCAGAAAACCAACTAAAGTCAATTTCATCAAAAATCAATCTGAAACGGTATCGTTGTCATCGAAGTTGCTGCATCCGAGTTTTGCAAAAATCTTCTTGTCCAACTTCATCAGTGCATTGTACTTCTTCGTCAAGACCACTTGTGTTGTACTAATCCGTTGCAGGTCAAGAGAAATCTGATCTTGTTCAATTGAAATTCGCTCCTGCTCAGATGATAGTCTTTGTTGTTCCCGAAGAGCTTCAACATTCACATGTCTCTCACCGATACAATCTCAGCAAGTGGCTCCTCATTTTTTTCCATCTCCCCCTATGTTGAGCATCTCTTTTTATCATCTCTGTTCTCCATGTTCTCCCCCTGTCTTGAGCATCTATGTTCTCCCCCTTTGAGATTCAATCAGTCTTTTCTGTTCTCCTTAATTTATTGGTCATCCTCGTGCTAACCAACGCGGTGATGAACATGATTGTCCACTCAAGAGCCTTTGTTATAGAGTATTTGAAAAATAGCACTGTGAGCAAAAACTCAAAGAACATGAAAAATTGTTTAAATTTCAAATTTTTGAAAAATCTTGCCCAAACAATCCTTAACATGTGTAGAGGCTAGGAATCAAGATCATTTTTCAAAAAGGAATTTTAAAAATAGATCAATCCATGTTTTTAGAAAATTCAAAAAAAACATGTAAGCATTTCTGCATATCAACTTTATACAAAAATATCATTTCACATAGAAAGAAATAGATTATGATAAATCTATCAAAATATCCCAAATTGTGAAACGAAAATTTAAAAGAATTATAACCTCTAAAGTTGATCAATTTTCAAACATCCTTCACGATCTAATGAGTATAGAGTTTATCTAATTCTCAATTGAGCAAAGAAAATGAAGCACCAAGATCGATAGATGTTTGAAATCCCAAATAAGTCAAATAATATATTTAGTCAATATATTTGGGAAGTGACTCTTTGAGCATCTTTTAGAAATCCCACCTTATACCAACCTTGGAATTTGACATAGTCAAGTATTCCAAAAAGCATTTTATTTGATTAAACAAGATCACCATGCTTGGTTAACATGTGGTAGCTGCACACAGTACTCGGACAACCGAGGTGGTAGCTCTTTCCTCCATGTGGTGGTAGTTTTCACACTCCTATTAAGGATGTAACTCTTTCCACATCTTTTGAGCATGAAAAACATAATAAACTCCCCCTCAATTGGCTATCAATTATGAAAGATATTCAGTATTCAACCAAAAATTGATCCTGTGTTCATACTTATTTCAATCATCAAATAAGATAAAATAAATACCAGAAGATCATTGAGAGAGGTAATGACTTTGATCAATTCGAGATGAAATAATTGAAATAAATGATCATTGCATCAAATGAGTTATAATGATATTCAAATCATAATAAACTTCTCTAAACATGCAAGGATGCAAATAAAGTCAGTATAGCAAATGCTCAATTAATGCTCTATATTACAAAAAGAACACAAAACACAAACAAAAACCTTTCTAAGCAGTGGTTCAAAAAGTTATGTAATTGAAAGCATGCCAAGTGCTTTTCGCAAATAAAATATTTTTGATCCAAGGTTTTATAAAAAAAAAATCAACTAATTGATCTTCAGTTGGAACAAAAGAAATTTGTAAAAACTTGATTCAACTAGCTCTCTAGGAAAATTCAATGTGTTTTGTTCTAAACTGCAACACAGGGTTTTTAGAAAAGTTAATGGCACTTGTGTTGTCACACAAAATAGTTACCGAGGTCGTAGGGATGCGAAAATCACTCAATACACTTTTCTTTGATTTCCTCAATGACTTCGGCTTAGGGGGTGTCCTACCATCTGTCTTAACACTTAGAAGATTTTTCTTCGTTTCCCGAGTCGTGTTCTTGATGGTAGTAGTTGCAAGTATTGCTTGATTTGCTCGTTCTGCTCCATACTTGCAATTAGGTCTTATGTGCCCAAAAAAAAATACAACAATGACATACCTTGGTAAAAGTTGAACCCGAAGAAGATGAGGTAGGTTTGTCAACGTTGGCTACGATGATTTCCGTCGGAGAAGGAGCAACCGACTGGGGCACAAAACTTGTCTTGCTCGAACTTGGTTCCTCACAAGTTCGGCCATATCCGAGGGCTAAATGATTAGTTTGACCAAGACCAAGAAGGCGATCCAACTTACTTTGTCCTGAAGAAAATCTATACAAATCCTCTTTAAGTTGGAAAAAGGTCTTCGTCATCTCAAAATCTCCTTGTCGTGCCTCGGAATAGAGCTTTGAGAAGAGATTAGCTTTATCCACCGATTTTTCAAGTTCCTTCTCAAAATGCTCATTCATCTCTTGAAGGAAATATTTTTCTCAACCAAGTTGTCCCTTTCCACTTCAAGAGCCCTTGAGAGAGAAGTTGCTCTATTAGGTTGTTCCTCGAATTTCAACAACCTTCTCCTCAAGTTTTTATTTTGCTTCGCCAATTTCTTTGAGTTCCCTAGAAGTAGTTGGTAGGCGTGAGCAAAGTCTTCACCTTCGGAATCGCTTGGTTCATCATCCGTTGCCGTTTGATCATCCTAGGAAGAAATAGACAACGAACCAGATGCAATCGATGAAATACACGAAGGGTGAAGTCGTGGATGCGAAGAATGTGATGGCATTTGTATCCTCATCACTAGAAGATGACTTGTCCGTAGAAGAAGAGTCATCTCACGTGATGGCTTGCGTAGCCTTCTTCTTTGGTGGATTCTTGCTGGGACATTCCGTTGCAGTGTGGCCAAAGCCTTTGCATTTGAAACACTGGATCTGTCCTTCGGCGTTCTTCTTCTCCATTGAGAAACCTTCTTGCTTTCTTGATTTTGACGTAGAAGCACCTTTGCCTTTCTTGAACTTCGAGAATGATGAAGATTTGCTTGAGTTTCCTCTTCCGAAGTTTCGGCGAAATTTTCTCTTCAAGAAAGCGAGTTGTTTCTCAAAGTCCTCCATAGATAGATCATCGTCAGAGTCCGAGGAGGATGAATCCGCGTCTTCATGTTCTGTTGATTTCAATGCCATACCTGAAGACTTGGAAGAAGAAGAGAGCTTTCCAGCAGAAGAGTTAGTAGGAAAAGTAATTTCATAAGTTTGAAGTGTACCAACTAATTCTTCTACCTTGATCTCGTCCGGGTGTTTTATTGTTTCGAACCCGTTCGTCGATGGAAATCAAAAACGCTCTTATGCGTACTTTCTAGTAGGCATAATTTGTTCCATCGAAGAACGGTGGTCTATTGATGTTGCCACCATCGACCAATGTTTACAACCCTATTCCCGCTCTGATACCAATTGTTGGGTTATACTAATATAATGGATCTAAATAGGGGAAAAACCACCTAGAGGGGGGTGAATAGGTGTAAACAATAAACACACCAAAATCGTTGCGTAAAAATAACCCAATGCGGAAAATAAATAACACGCAAGATTTTACGTGGAAAACTCCAATCCAGGAGTAAAAAACCACGGGACCGATCACACGGTGAAATCTACTAAGATTAAAACACGTACAAGGTGATATAACGCACACACACGACTCAACCTTTTCCATACGCTCCGAGTAGATCTTCGCCGCTCGCTCGCCACAGCGCACCTCGAATCCACGAAGGCGTCCAACGCCGAATCCACGGCGTGTCACGTCGAATCCACGACGCCAGACCGAATCCACGGTCTCACCCAAGTAGCACGTCTCGAATCCACGAGCGCACCTCGTCTCGAATCCACGAAACGGTAACACCTTGAGTCCACAAGGCCACGCGAATCCACGCGCCGATTTCTTGGAAAATCGTTGTTTTGTTGGTGATGATATTTTGAATACTTAGATCATCATAGATAGACAAGGAAGCACCCTCTAAGTATCATCGATTTGATTCTTTCGAAAATATAGATTTTGAAAACCCTAGAATCAAACCGATCAATAGAGAAAGAAAACCTAAAATAAAGAGGTGTTTACCTTTTCTTCTCTATGTGGATTCTTACCTTTGATCCCCCTTGGGATAACCCTAAAAGATGATATTAGGGTCTATTTATAGGCTAGAAACCTTTGGAAAGAGATAAGAATCAAAAACTGCCTTAACAGAAATTTTCCCGCACGACGATCCGGATCGGATTTACGGCGATCCTGATCGTCGTCTTTTTTCAACATTTCCTGAAAAAACAAGGTTCGGGATCCGGATCGGGAATTCTGATCCGGATCGAATTCTGATCCGGATCGGAATTCTATCCGGATCGGAATTCTGATCCTGATCGGGTTCAGGATCAGAAATTCTGATCCGGACTCTGAACATCCAATTTGTCCAGTTTTTGATTCTTTGGGCATAGAAAATATTCCAAAGTGTTTCTAAGCTATAAGAATGTATTCAAAATATCAAAGATTATTTAATTTAACGTACCTGAACATTTGAATCCATTCTTTTGAGATTGATGTAAATGATTTTTCAAGTCTTCATCTTCAATCTTCAACATCACGAAATACGCCAATACAAAAAATCCGTAACACATGGCGTCGCGAAACATCCAACCATTGCAACAAAATAAACCGGACAAAAACCTCTCCGACCCAATCAAGCGAAAGTCTAAACATGTTAACCTTTCTAAAGTATTATTTGTCTCAGCCACACATAATCATCTTTGAGAAATAACATGAAAGATCACTCACCCCCAATCCTCTGAGGGAGGTATAAACTCAATCAGGACTCTCGCTAAAATTCCGTCTCCGACTCTCTCACGACGGTCATCCTAATGTCCAACCAATAGCCTGGGTCTCTAAGTCCTCAATGACCTATACACCTAGGCTCTGATACCACCTAAATCTGTCACGCCCCGGGATCGAAACTGCGACCCGGCTCGCCAACAGATCCGCCATCTGTACGGAAACTGCTGCACAGACGAAGCGTCTACCCTGCAAGTCCAATCTAGAGCTAAAAACATGTATCAGAGCTGAAATAAAACTAGAAGCTATATAGATCAACTGAACATATGGATTAAATAATAGTTCTCAATACAAAGTCTGTCTAGCCATAAGGAAATAAAAAACAATCCTCACAAGCTCCTCAGAAAGTCCAGTAAAAAAGTGGAATCATAAAATACCCTGGGTACCTCTACCTCAGACTCTCAATGCTGGAAGGAAACTAATCGGCCGGCGTCCTCACCTCGATCTGCTGTCTCGTGTCGAACCAAGCCGGAAAGCTGCCTCAATACCTGTACCGCAGCGGGTGTGAGATCTACTGAGAAGGCAGATCTCAGTGGGTACCGTCCCAATATCCATGGTATGCCCACTAAAGTCTACTGGAGGCAAAACAGATAGGTATGCCGATAGATAGATAAAAGGAGAAGCAAAATGGACTACAGTAATAATTAAACATCATGCTGAAGGAATACTACTCTGACCCTGCTATGCATACACTAACACCGCTAATTCTATGCCTCAAGTACTATGCTCAAAGGGAACTCATCAATGAA